>WOXC01008574.1:0-241769 GCA_011680675.1 Gymnobelideus leadbeateri
TCCCCCTTCCCCCTATCCTGCTGCAGGTTGAGATATCCCATTTAGTATGTATGTCATTTTCTCCTGAACCAAATTCAATGTGAATGTGGTTTTGCCTTTTTAGCCTTCCTTATTCTCCCCCTCTTTTGCAACCACTTCCCCTTGCTTCTTCTACATGGGATAGTTTACCCTACCCTGTCTCTCCCCATCTCCTCTTGCCACTTTCCTCTCTCAACTCATAATTTCATCCCTTGAGTATTCTCCCTTCCCAACAAATTCAACCTATGCCCTCTATCCATATATAACTGTAACCATATACACACACATTCACATATGTATCCATATGACCACACCCCCTTCTTCCATTATTTTCATAGTGAGGAAGATATCATCAGTCACCGTTATTGCTTTTCCATATAGGAATGTAAATAGTTCAACTTTGATAAGATACCTATGATATCTTTTCCCTGTTTACTTTCTCATGCTTCTCTTGCTTCTTGTATTTCAGTTTAAAATTTATTATTCAACTCTGGTTTTTTCATCAAGAATGCTTGAAAGTCTTCTATTCCACCGAATGACCATATTTTCCCCTGAAACAAGGTACTCAGTTTTGCTGGGTAGGTGACCCTTGGGTTCAGTCCCAGCTCTTTTGCCCTCTGGAATATCATATTCCATGCCCTTTGATCCCTCAGTGTAGAAGCTGCCAGGTCCTGGGCTATTCTGATTGTGTTTCCACAATATTGAAATTGTTTCTTCCTGGCTGCTTGTAGTATTTTCTCCTTGATCTGGGGATTCTGGAACCTGGCTATAATATTCCTGGGAGTTTTCTTTTTGGGATCTTTTTTAGGAGGTGATCGGTGGATTCTTTCAACCTCTATTTTGCCCTCTGGATCTAAAACATCAGGGCAGTTTTCCTTGAGAATTTCTTGAAGGGTGATTTCTAGGTTCTTTCTTTGATCATGGCTTTCAGGTAGTCCAATAATTTTTAAATTGTCTCTCCTGGATCTATTTTCCAGGTCAGTGGTTTTTCCCATGAGATATTTCACATTGCCTTCTAATCTTTCATTTGTTTGGATCTGTTTAATAGCATCTTGATTTCTCATAAAGTCACTAGCTTCCATTTGCTCCAGTCTAACTCTGAAGGAATGAATCTCCTCAGTGAACTTTTGAGATTCTTTTTCCATCTGGCAAATTCGACTTTTTAAGGCATTCTTCTCTATTGCCCTTTTGGGCCTCCTTTGCCATTTGAGCTAGTCTATTTTTTAAGGTGTTGTTTTCCTCAGTCAGGCTGTTGACCCTCATTTCATACTTTTCCTACATCCTTCTCATTTCTCTTTCTAATTTTTCCTCCACTTCTCTTATTTGATTTTTAAAGTCCTCCTTAAGGTCCTCTATGGCCTGCAACCCGCTCATGTTTTCCCCTGGGGCTTTTGGAGCAGGACTTCTGACCTCACAGTCCTTTTCCTGCTCTATGCCCCCAAAATAGGAGTCTAGGGTTGCATTTTTCTGTTTCCTTTGCCTTGGCATGTTGCCACTTAATTGCTTGACTTTTGGGCTTGTTGCCACACTATGGCTTTAAGGCCAGATAGAGGAATTTTCGTCCCGAACGTGTGGGGGGCAACTTCCGTTTCTGGCAAGCTGTAAACCTACCCACAACTTCCACCCTAGATCACAATCCAGATCCAGGGAGGTTAAAGCAAGAGCGATTACCCCCCAAGACTGATCGCTGGATCTCCCACGATTTGTAGGCTGGGAGCCGGAAATGCCTCTGAAAACTACACAGTGGCGTGTCTCCTCAGCAGCTTCTAGCTCCCAGGGGAGGGAGCTGACGCATTCCCCAAATACAGGTCCCAAAGTCCATAGGACACTAACCTCTTACTTTGTCCTAGGCAAGTCTATGTTGATAATTATGGCGTCTCCACAGTTCCTGGTGTTCTGGGGTTCCTCCAGCCGGCTGCTGGCCCTGCCGCCCTGGGGCTAAAACCTCGGCTCACGTGGACCTGGCCTCGGCTCCGCTCCTGTGCTCTGCGGGCTGCAGGTTCCCAGACCACTGCGCTGGTCCTTCCTGCAGGGTGCTGGGCTGTCCTCAGCGGGAGGTTAGCTTCTCTGTGTCGTTCTGTGGGTGCTGGGGCTCCAGAAGATTTTCAGAGTCCTTTTTTACATAGTTTGTGGAGAATCTGGGGGCAGAGAGACTTGGATGAGCTGTTTCTACTCCGCCATCTTGGCTCCGCCCCCTTCCCTCATGAATTTAGATGCAAAAATTTTAAATAAAATATTAGCCAAAAGATTCCAACAACTTATCACAAGAATAATACATTTTGAACAGGTAGGATTTATTTCAGGAATTCAAGGATGGTTTAATATTAGGAAAACCATCAGTACAATTGTGCATATCAACAATAAAACTAGCAGAAACCACATGATTATCTCAACAGATGCAGAAAAGGCTTTTGACAAAGTACAACATCCATTCCTATTAAAAACACTAGAAAGTATAGGAATAATGGAGCCTTCCTTAAAATAGTTGATGGCATCTATTTAAAACCATCAGCAAGTATTATATGCAATGGGGATAAACTAGTAGCCTTTCCAATAAGACCAGGAGTGATACAAGGGTGTCCACTATCACCCCTCTTATTCAATCTGGTTCTAGAAACATTAGCAGTAGCAAGTAGAGAAGAAAATGAAATCAAAGGAATCAAATTAGGCAAAGAAGTGACCAAACTATCACTCTTTGCAGATGCTATGATGATATACTTAGAGAATCCTAGAGAATCAAGTAAAAAAGTACTTGAGAGAATAAATAAATTTGGCAAAGTTGCAAGATATAAAATAAACCCACATAAATCCTTGGCATTCCTGTATATCTCTAATGAAATTCAACAGCAACAGTTAGAAACAGAAATCCCATTTAAAGTAACTGTAGACATTACAAAATATTTGAGAATCTACCTGCCAAAACAAACCCAGACTCTATATGATCAGAACTACAATTCACTTCTCACACTAATAAAATCAAATCTAAACAATTAGAAAAATATCAGCTGCTTATGTCTGGGTCGAGCTAATATAATAATAATGACAATTTCACCCAAACTAAAATTTATATTTAGTGCCATACCAATCAATTTTCCAAAAATCTACTTTTTAGAGTTATACAAAGTAGTAACAAATTTGGAAAAACAAACTTTCTATAATATAAAGGGAATTAATAAAAAGAAATGCTAGGGAAGGTGGACTAGGTATGCCAGATTTTAATCTGTATTATACATCAGTAGTCATCAAAACTGATTGGTACTGGCAGACTAGTACAGTATATGCCAAAGACCACAATTTTGGCATAAGAATGCATTATTTGACAAAAACTGCTGGGAAAACTGCAATACAGTATGGTAGAAACTGGGCATAGTTCATTACCTAATGACATATACCAAAATCAAGTCTAAATGTGTGCATGACCTAGGTATAAAGGATTATACTGTAAGCAATCTGGGAAAGCAAGGAATAATTTACCTGACAGATTTGTGGAGAGGGCAAGACTTTAGGACCAAACAAGTATCAAGGAGCATTATAAAATGCAAAATGGATAATTTTGATTACATTAAATTGAAAAGCTTCTGCACAAACAAAGCCAATGTAACCAAGATCAAGAGGGAGGTGGGAAATTGGGAAAGAATTTTTACAACCTATGTCTCTGTTAAGGGACTCATTTCTAAAATTTACAAATAATTGTGTCAAATCCATATGAATACAAGTTATTCCCCAATTGATAAATCGTCAAAGGATATGAACAGGCAGTTTTCAGAGAATGAAATTAAAGATATCTATAAGCTTATGTAGAAATGCTCTAAATCTCTATTTATTAGAGAAATGCAAATTAAAAGAACTCAGATGTGTCACATCTGTCCAGGCAGATTGGCTAAGATGACAAAACAAGAAAATGACAAATGCTGGAGAGGATGTGGGCAAATTGGAACACTAATGCATTGCTGGTGGAGTTGTGAACTTATCCAACCATTCTGGAGAGCAATCTGGAATTTTTCCCAAAGGGTTATAAATAGTTTCATACCCTTTGACCCAGCAATACCACTTCTAGGGTTATATCCGAGAGAGATTATAGAAGTGGGAGGAAGACCCATGTGTACAAAAATATTTAAAGCAGCTCTTTTTGTGGTTGCAAAGAATTTGAAACTAAAGGGGTGCCCATCAATTGGGGAATGGTTAAAGAAGTTGTGGTATATTGACATAATGGAATATTATTGTGCTATAAGAAACAAGTTGGAGACAGATTTCATATTTACCTGGAGAGGCTTATACAAAGTGATACTGAGCAAGAAGAGCAGAATCAAAAGAAATTTGTATACAATCACAGACACATCATATGTGTGATGACCAGCTATGACAGACTAGACTCTTTGCAGCAGAGCAGTGATATAATTCAATCCCAAAAGACTCAAGAAAGAAATGCGACATATAGAGATATAACTAGAAAGATCTGAGCCTGAATCCTGATGGAAGCAAACTGATATTTTTCTTTTCATTTTTTGGTTTTATTTCTTCTTTATCATTTTCCATCCCAGCTCGTACAATACACTTTTGTAATTAGACTAATGTCTAATATGAATGTATTTACAGATCCTACACTGGACTATATGCGGTCGTGGGGGGTGGGGGGGAAGTAAAGGAAATTTGAAAATCAAGGAACTATGGCATTAATTCTTGTTAACTGAAACTAAGCTAATAAATTAATTTAAAAAAATAAAATTAAATTAAAAAAAAAGAAATTTCACTGTGCCCCTCCACCCTCTTCACATTGGAAGTTCATTCCTTCCTTGGCCTCACCTTTAAAATTCACTCTTCCCTGTTACCCTTTCCCATTGGTCAGTTCCTCTTAGAATCTCCATTTTAAGTAAAGTGCCGAAGACAATAATGACTTTACTCCTCTTCATACCTGATACTACAGATTTTCTCCACCATGGTCCTACGCAGATGCCTGCTCCCTTAGCCCATATAAAAGTTACCTTTTATATATTGTCTTCTTACTTCAGAATAATAGCTCCTAGATGTTAGGTATGATGCGGTTTTTTTTTTTCTTTCCCTTTCTGGTATTTGTACTCCCAGTGGTTATCATATTGCCTGGAATATAGTAAGGTCTTTTTTTTTCCTTTTTGAAGATAGTATACAATATATTTATTTTTTTATTAAAGTCAGAAGTAGCATACCACAGCATTGAAGGAAATATCATAGTCTGAAAAGCAGCCAATATTTGTTGTGCAATGAAATATAATGCTGACTCTGAATATTCACTTTGGGGCTTCCCAAAAATCTCATTATGCTGTACACTAGATTGCACATGGGGGAAAAGGTAGTTTAATGAGCTCTTTCATCAGCCTCTTAAGTTCATTTGAAAATATTTCTATTGTAGGCTGAAAAAAAAAAACAAAGAAAACTTTCCTCTTCCTTACTTAGGTGGTGTCATCTCTTTCATGAAACCTTCACTAATTTTTACAACCAGAGAGTCATTTGCCTCCTCTGTGATATTATGTCCATCTCTTCAAGCACTTCTGTATTCTCACTCATATTTTTTTATTCATTTACATTTTAATTTATGGAAGAAAGCAAGCATTTCCAAAACAATATAATAAAAAAGATAACTGCACACAAAACTACCAATCTATTGTGTATAACTTGCAGTTCTTTAAAATGTATAATAAAATCATCATGATTTTTTATGCTTTTCCCTCCCTCCTTTATTTTTTGTTTTTATTTCAAATTCTCTCCTTCCCTCTAGCTACTCCCCCATCCACTGAGAAAGCAAGAAATATAATACCCATTTTACATAGAAAATCATGCAAATTAGGAATAAACTAAGTTCCTAATAAATATCTGTTGATTATTTAGTTAATAATAAATACTATTAAATATCCAGTATTTTCAAAGTCAAAGGCTTAAATGACTAGTTATCTTTAATTATCCTAAGAATTATAACAGCTTGTTTGGTCTATGTTTCAGAATATTGATTCACAAGCATAATGAATAGAGAATAAACTTGTGTCCACCTAGTATGCAAAGCGATAAAAGATGTGTATTTCATGTGGATCCAGATCCAGTGGAAGATTGTAATTATAATGAAATTTGAAGATCCCTTTGTATTGGCAGTAAGCAAATACTTAACAGCTTGTTTCAAATTAAGCCACTGGAGGGAAGAAAACAAACAAACAAACAAACAAACCAAACACAGGAGGTATCAATCCCTGTTGCTGATTTAACAGGAAGGGGCTGAACAGGGATGGGATAATATGTATATAAGGAAGAGCATAAGCTGGACAGACAGAATTTTCTGGGATAAGCATAATGGAGGCAAGGCAGCTGCTGCTTGACTGAAGACTGAACTGAGATTTGAGGAGAAGTGAAAAAGAGAATTTCTTGGGGCAAGCCATGTGGAGGCTAGAAAAAGTAATTTTAATTTTAAGAATCTAGATTATGGTGTTGAGGATTTCCAAGGGCAAGCCAGAGCTTCTTAGGACTTCCAAGGGCCATCTGGAGCTATAGAAGACTGAAGAAGCATGACTGTGGTGCCGCTACTTTGTACAAATGTTGTTGTGAATTTGTTAATGTGAATGAATGTTATTGTGGCTTTGTTAAGATTTGTCATCCCAGGAACAGTCTGTGAAGGATTTGTGATGGACTGGACATTGTGAGCTTCAATGTGGAGCAGGAACTGCACAGAGAGCTGGAGAAGGAACTGGGAGGTATCTGCCTTTGAACATAGGTGACAGTTTTGTGGATTCAGGTAGGATTCAGGTAGGTAAGATGAAATGACCTCTCCATGGATACTGAGTAGTGACTGATGAAATAGGGTGCTGAGTAGGGTCTGATGAAATTGTGATTTACTTGTGACCTAGGGTTGCATGACATTTATACTTTCCATTACTTAAGATTTTACTGAGTAATGACTGATGAAATTATAATTTAATTGAACCCCATGACTAGAGGGTTGTGACTTTTGTGTTTAATGTTCCTTAAGGAGCCTCCTTAAGGATGATTAAATTATTGAGTTACTGAATTATTGTAATTTGCTGAAAACAATGTGACCACTGTGGTGAAACTATGTGGCCATTTTAGTGATAAGTTGTTGAGTGACATGATGAATGCTGTATTTTGATTTTCTGTGAAAGTTTTGCTCTGATTTGTTATTGAATAAATAGAAAGTTCACTATATTGAGTAATCAGATTCTTAAAAGCTGTTCACAGCAGCAGTCCTTTGGAAAACTGCTTATGTGTGGCTTTACACAGATGTATTAGAGGTAGCCTACGTGTGAATAGACATGTGGGCAATCCAGGGAGAAAGAATGCATGCACCATATGAATGAGAAGTCATATCACATTGGACTACAAATTGCCAGTAGGAGACAAGAAAATCAATGTGATAGATAACAATAGATACCCCTGAATCTCAAAATGGTAATCCAATGTTTGTAATTTCCAATTTTCTCCAAACATAGTAGAAAATCATACGTTTTAGTATTTTGTTTATCTATGGAAAAGTCACATTATGAGAACACCAGCAAGTTGAATGTTCATGTTCAATGTTCAAAGAAAAATCCAAAGAATTTTACACTATCATAGATTCCATCCCCAGGTAACTAATATAGTCACAGTTTAATTTCAGTACTTAATATATTTGGAAAAAAATTCAGTACAATCCATTATAATGTAGGACACTGCTGCATTATTTCCAAACATCACATTTTATTTTTATGCATTATAGTATTTACTTCAAAAACCCATTTTATTTATTTTAATATTTTATTTTGCTCCCAATTAGATCGAAAAATAAAATTTAAAATTAGTTTTTTTAAAGTTTTAAGTTCCAAATTCACCTTAATTCAAGTTATCATAATCTATCACTTCAAAAATTGAAACATCTTTCTAACTGGTCTTATTGCCTCAAGTCTCTATTCACTATAATCTATCATCCATATGACAAAAAATATTTTCTGCAGCTAGGTTGCACAGTGAGTAAGAGAACCGGCCTAGCAGTTGGGATGACCCAGGATCGAATCGGGCCTCAGAAAATGAGCACCTACACATAAATAATGACTTAAGCAAGTTACTTAACCCCAATTGCTTTAAAAAAAATTCTGGTTCTAGAATAAATAGTACTTTATCTAATCTTTTAAAAATATATGAAAGATAACAAAGTAGGAATAAGAATTCTGTGTGGCTCTGGCTTCTACATCCTCCAATTCATGTGAAAGGTGACTCTGAACAAACTTTGGAGATGCAGAACCCACAAAAAGACACAGAGAAGCTAAACCCCCACTGAGGACATCCCAGTACCCCATCAGGAATCAGCCAGCAAAATGCTCTTGGAGACAAGCACAACCCCATCAAAACAGGGGTTTTAGCACCAATGAGAGCCTGACCACCTGCTGGCTGGAGGGACTTCAGATCACCAGCAGTTGTGGCATTTTCCAGAATTATCAACACCTAGATGCTAAGGACAAAGTGAGAGGTTGGTGCAGTGTAGACTTTGGGATTCAGTAGTTGGGAGTGTAGTCAGCTTTTTCCCTCAGAGAACACTTGTTTGAGTCACAGGGGGTTTGAAGCCACAGCCACATATGGCTGCTTCAGCTCTGGGCCTGCAGATTGTAGGGCAACCAAGGGACCAGTCTGAGGGGTAACTGTTCTTGCTTTAACATGCTTGGATATGGATTGTGCTCTAGGGTGGATGACCTGGGGTGTGCAACCAGCTTGCTAGAGAGTGTGGAGGCTTCAGAGAGTGCACTCAACTAATGCCTTCAGGAGCTGAGAAAACCCCAGCAATTGGGAAAAAGCTTCCCTGTCTGGTGGCAGAGTCCTGCTGTAGCAAAAAGAACAAAAGTCAAGTAATTGAGTGGAAGCATGACCAGGCAAAGGAAGAAAAACAAACAGAGCTACCCAACTTTACACTCCTACTTCAGCAACAAAAAGGATCAAAGCATAGAACAGGATGAAGACAATGAAGTCAGAGATCCTGCTTTAAAGAAAAAATATGAGCTGGTTACAGGCCACAGAGGACAATAAGAAGTATTTTGAAGGCCAAATAAGAGAAGTGGAGGAAAAATTGGGAAGAGAAATAAGAATGATGCAGGAAAATCATTGACCTGGAAAATAGATCCAGAAGGGATAATTTAAAAACCATTGGACTACATGAAATCTATGATCAAAAAAGGAACATAGAAAACATCCTTCAAGAAATTCTCAAGCTAAACTGCCCTGATATTTTAGAGCCAGAGGGCAAAATAGAGGTTGAAATAATCCACCAAACAGCTCCTGACAAAGATACAAAAAGGAAAACTCCTAGGAATATTATAGCCAGCTTCCAGAATTGCCAGATCAAGGAGAAAATATTACGAGCAGCTAGGAAGAAAAAAATGAATATTGTGGAAACACAATCAGGATGACACAGGATCTGGCAGAATATACACTGAGGTATCAAATGGCTTGGGATATCATGTTATGGAAGTCAAAGGAGCTGGGCTTAAAAATGAGAATCACCAACCCAGCAAACTCAGTATCATGTTTCAGAGGTAAATGTGGTCATTCAGTGGAATAGATAATGTTCAAGCAGTCTTGATAAAAAAAAAGCAGAGGTGAATAGAAAATTTTGACATTCAGATACAAAAAGGAAGAGAAGCATGAGAAGGTAAACAGGGGAAAGAAGTCAAAATGAACTTATCAATGTTTTACTACTTACATTCCTAAATGGAAAAAACAATAATTGTAAATGATGAAATTTTCTCAGTATGGAAACAGTTGAAGGAAATAAATATGTGTGTGTGTTTGCACATGTGTGTGTGTCTGTGTATGTGTCTACATGAATATATATATATAGATAGATAGATAGATAGATAGATAGATATAGATATAGATATAGATATATAGATATATATGTCTATATAGGAGGGTATATTGGCATATGGATACATATGTGAATGTGTGTATATATGTTTACAAGAATAAATAGATAGAAGGCATAGGACAAATTTAATTGGAAGGGATGGTACTTAAAAAGCGAAATTAATAGGTGAGAGAGCAATATAATGAGAGGAGATGGGAAAAGGAATAATGGGGTAAACTATCTCATATAGAAGAGGTAAGGGAAAATGGTTCCAATGGATGGGAAGAACAGAAAAACCAAATGGGAATGGGTCAACCTTATTCTTACAGAATCAGTGAGGGAATCTGACTTCACTTAGTGAGGAAATGACATACACACTAAATAGCATATCTCACCCTACAAGAGAGTAGGGAGGAAGGGGATGGGGGGGTGGTAATGGAAGGGAGGGTAGGCTGGGAGATAAAGAAGTTGGAAGGACTCACTTTTGCAAAGGGACAGGATCAAAGTAGAGAATAGAACAATTGGAAAGTGGGATACAAGGGAGTGAAATATAGTCAGTCTTTTTTGGCAAAAAGCTCAAAATTCAAGTTATTAAATGGCAACAGAAGCAGGCAAAGGAAGTGAAGCAAACAGAGCAATCCAACTGTATACTCCTATTTTGGGGACATAAAGGATCAAAGCATGGAAGAGGAGGAAGGCACTCCTGCACCAAAAGCTGCAAATAAAAATAAAAACTGGTTACAAGCCATAGAGGACCTTATGAAGGATTTTGAAGACCAAATAAGAGAAGTGGAGAAAAATTGGGAGGAGAAATGAGAAAGATGCATGAAAATTTTGAAATGAGAGTCAACAACCTGACTGAAGAAAATAACATCTTAAAATAGATTAACTCAAATGGCAAGAGAGGCTCAAAAAGGTAATGAGGAGAAGAATGCCCTAAAAAGCTGAATTTGCCAGATGGAAAAAAATCTCAAAAGCTCAGTGAAGAGAATCATTTCTTCAGAATTATATTGGAGCAAATGGAAGCTAGTGACTTTGAGAAATCAAGATACTATGAAACAGATAGAAACAAATGAAAAAATAGAAGGCAATGTGAAATATCTCATTGGAAAAAAAAAACACTGAACTCATTTAAAATCAAATCTCTCTCTCTCTCTCTCTCTCTCTCTCTCTCTCTCTATATATATATATATATATATATGTATCTATGTATCTATCTATATGTACTATTAATATTATTTTACATGTAACTGGGAATAAGATTTGCAGTCACTGAGGAATTGAGATCCACAATGCGCTACTGGAAAGTCTGAAGGGGTATGGGGGAAGATAAGAGAGAGGGCAGATTGGAGTAGGGAATATCCAGTAGGATTACTATTTTGGGATGGTGGGTGGGGGAAAACAGGGCCAAAATTTGGAACCTGAAATCTTCTGAAAATGAATCATGTAAACTAGAAGTTAATAAAGCATTTGATAAAGTAATATACATACATATATAAGTATATACAAAATTATATACATACATCATATGTGTATGGTTATTAGTATACTACAGCATGAATATAATTTGTAGATAAATAATTTTTGGTTATTGTATTTGCTCAAAAACTTTATTCATTGGTTTCTGTAATCAAAAAATAGTCAATTTTGGTATAGACAATATGCATATAGTTATGTGATTTCTTTTTTCAGCATCTTTTTAGTGAGTGATATTGAAGAGAAGTGTAGGCCTCTGGTTAACTTGAAATACATAAATGAATAAATGAATGAATGAATAAATAATAATAATAATAATAATAATAATAATAATAATCCTTGATCTCCTTTGGATCCCAGCAATCCCTCTTCTGTGCTTATGTCCTAAGAAGTGTATTGACATTTTTACCCTTGTTAAAAATAAATGAGTGAATGAATGAATCTATACCTGGAGAAAAAAAAAGAGCTGGAAAAATTGTTTGCCTTATGACTTGTGTATGGCTAAGTAAATTATGGAATATAAATGTATATAACTGCATCAAAGACAGGGATACAGGGGAATGAAAAAGGTAAAACACTTCCTGATTCACCTCTTCCTGCTTCACCCATTCAGCAAGTCCCTCACAACACAGGCTTATATGACTCAGGCTTCCACATGACTCAAACTGAAAACAAACCACATAGGCCTGGTAATAGGGCAAGAAAGATCTTCCCATTCCACTGACAATATATTAATAATACAGTGTCCTCTTCCAATTTGTCAAGAGAGTATTTTACCTTTTTCAAAATACTTTAATTCCTTTAAGACTCAGTTCAGGTGTCACACACTCAATAAAGCCTTCCCTAATGCTGCAAGTTAGTTCTTTCTTCCACATTTTGCCTTGTAGTACTCTTATTTGAATATTTTATATCCTCCAAATAGATTATAATCTCCTAGAGAGTGTGAATTATTTCATTTTTGTATTTGCATAATCATTATTTAAAACAAGTATAACTAAATAGTTGGCATTTAGTAAATTTTTGTTGAATTGGAATGAAACACACTGCCAACTATGCTCTATACTATAAAGATGGGATAAGATCTGCCAGGAGGAACAGCTTGAATTTTTGTTTTTGTTTTGTTTTTCTTTGTTTTTTTTTTTTTTCTGTTACAACAAAGTATAATTACAGAAGGCAATCAAAGACTTTCAGACATAAAATGTCTTCTTCTAGTAAATCTGATATAGGACTCTGAATTACAAAGTCTCATAGTTCCCTTAAGATGATGTGCACTTAGGCATCTTAATTGTCTATAAATCAGCCAGTTAACAGAATCAAATTAAGTCATCCAATTAATAGAATCCTTCTAAATGATTCAAACAAACTTAAGCCACTGTGCGATATATATTACAAAAGCAATACAATAGACTGTATATCAGGATTTAATCTTGTCTTTCAATAATAGCACAATCAAACTCCATTAGAAATCCTGCTTATTCCTCTAAAAGAAATTTTCAAGTTAAAAAGAAAAGTATTCTTTTTTTCCCCTTTCCCATCTCTCTTCATCTGAAACCTACATTGGAGGAGGGAGACCATCTCTATCTGATCTATATCTTGTGACTGGACCCAGATAGCTCCAGAGGAGAAAGTGAAGCTGGTGACCTTGCACGGCTCCCCCTCACTTAAACACAATTCACATGCAAAACATCATTTTCCTGATGTCATGGTCCTCTTAGAGAATGAAGGACAAAACACACACTGGGGGAGACTTGGCAGATGTTTTCAAACTTTATGTTCTGGGTGGATCACCAAATGTAACACTACAACTTTGAGTGCAAGTTAATAAACATTTAAATGTGTTTTTATTTTCTCTACATATGCTCAAACTTCCATTAAAGGGTGAATTTGAAAAGTGTTATTTTTTCTTTCCAAAAATTATATATATATACACATACACATACATACATATACACATATATATATATACATACATATACACATATATACATACATACATATGTCTGTATTTGAATGTATTAAGTACTTGGTCTGTTGTCAGGTGCTATGAAAATTTAGAGTCACTTCATTTTGTAAAAAACTCTAAGAACTGAAAGGACTTAGGAAAGACATATAGTAGACAATGACACCTGAGCTCTATTTTGTAAGAAATTAGGGATTCTAAGACATGTTATGATATGATACCCCTGAAAAGAGAAGAGATAAAAAGCATATGTCCCATTAAACAGTGATTACATTAATAGTCACTTTAATTTTTCAGTTATTTGATATATCATGAAGAGAGTTATTCTATTGGATTAAATAAAAAAATGATTAACTCTGAGCAGAAACCTCATTAAAATGCGGTTCCTCTTTATTACTTAGACCAAAAATGTTTCACTACTTTTTTTTTTTTATTTTTAAGTGGCCTTGGAATGATATTCACAAAACCAAACAGAAAAAAATAGGATGAACTTAAGCCTCATTGGTAATCAAGCTCACCTTATACACATATCTCTATCTATTTCTCCTGTTATGCGTTCATAGGATGCACTAACTGAATGGTCAGATTAGCATATGGAAGAAAGCATCAAATATCCATGTGTCCACCTGGAGCCTGACATGAGAAGAGTAAAGGATTTGAAATCAAGTTACCTATGAAAAATTCTCCACTAGGTTTTCCTGTGCTTTCAATAGAAGAACCATCTGTTGGTATCTCAAACCTCAATCTCCTCAGACTTGACTACTGATTTTCACTCTAAGAATTACTGGCATAAATTACACAGAATAATTTTTAGACTGTGCCAGTACCTGCAGAATTTAGGCTCATAAAGCATGAAGACACATCCTCACTGAATAGGACAGGGAAAGTCTATTGACAACACATTCAAAGTCTTTCTTCATGAGAGTAACTTTTGTTTCACGTCTGATGAAGAGAAAAAAATAATAGAAGCATTTGGGTATTTCTTACTCTAACCCAGGCAATTATGTGAGTTATGTGCTCAAGCTAGAATTGGAGCTTCTTCTTGTTTCTTAATCTATTTCATTTTTTTCTTGATTTTAGAAGTCTTATAATTTCACTATCATCCAGCATTTTGATGCTACATGATTGAAATTACCATTTCACATTGGAACAAATTAGAGTGATTGTATTTCTAAATGTATTTGACTTTTTAAAATTGGCCCCACAAATTTGGATTTTCAAACACATTTTCACATGATTACCACCCACTGGAATATGATTTGTTGAATCTTTAGTATACTGGAGTCATTGAATGGCTGCTCACATAATCAAGACAAGCCATACTCTGGGCATTGTTTCCCTAATCTATAAACCCATGACTTATATCAGTAAAGTAAGTCTTAATTTTATCTGGGTACATGCTGAGAGGTGTGTTCCTAGAATATATAGTGGCTCTTGAATGCCATATTGTTCCTGAGGTCTCTCAAAAAATTGTCAGTGAGTTGGTTGCAAGAATGGGGAGAAGACTAAAACTGCTTCCATTAAGAATTGATTTTCTAGGACATATTTTTTTTTAACACACAACGAACCTAGGACTCAATGTCCTCTATGCGATTTTCTGGACATAAGCTTTGGATGAAAACAGGATCTCCTAAGACTTCCATTAGCTGAATATAGTAGCCACACTAATTCTGAAGCTAACCCAATTTCTAGGTAGGCAGACCAAACTTTGTCACATTTCCTGCTGTCTGAAAACTGGTAGTTTTGCCTTATGGGATTTGATTACAGCTCAACATGGCAGCCAGAGAAAGACCAAATGGTATAGTGGATAAAAAACCATTAAGACCTACTTCTAAAGCAGATATACTGTATGATCCCAGGTAAGTGGTCTAAAATGTAAAGATTTCTGTCCAATCATCTTATACTAGAATTTGAACAGAAGGTACCAGCCTACATCCATATAGGGCATTTCCTTTTCCAGAAGTTTCTCCTTCAACAAAATCTGAGGTAAAGTTCCCCTCTCCTTGGTGGGAAGAATTTTGTCAATGTAAACTGACAACCTGAGTGGAAAAGAAATTTTGCTTTTTTAGTTTCTCAGTAGGGGTATTCAGTGATGATATCAATCCAAGTTTTTATTCTTTGTTATTTTCCTCCATTATGCAGACAATATGGCTTTCAGCTTTCTACTACTAATCTTATATCTTGAACAGGTAGAAAAAACTATTAATGAAGAAAGTTGAGATAGAAATGAAATGATACATGCTTTATGTCCCAGGAGTCCTAAACATTCTCCCTCTAAAAATAAATGATTGTCTTGAAAAGTGTGCAAACTATTCATTTAAAGATAAAATGAAATAGACAAATTTCTTAGCAATACGTAACTGAACGAAGTACAATGAGCAAGTTACGTATTGCTATAATTACAGAACCATAAACACAGCAGGATGGGAAGAAAACAGCTTTTCCTTATTGAGAAACTGGCATTATTGATGATCTACAATATTTAACACCACTTCAAGGGTGGCAACTGCATCATACCATGACACAGTAGGCTTTTAAAACAATTAGGCTATTTGGAGGGTAAACAAAAATGCCTAAAATCAGAATGTTTTTCACATTTCTCAATTATAATTCCTAATGAAAGAAAAGTTAGTTCAATTCAGTGTTCCTAATTAGAGTCTGCTTCCAACAAAGAACTTCTTCATCATAAAGAAAAGGGTTATTTACAATAATAACTGCCACTTCAGAAGAATTGAAAAGTTGAATTATAACTTCAACTTGGGATGGTTTCAGAATATAACTACTCAGTGAATCCATGACAAAAATCAACAAATTACATTCTAGTTTTGTTTTGTTTTTAATAAACTTTTGGAGACTGACTAAAATGGTGCATTTTATTTAGATTGCACTGACAACTTGTCACATGGAATAGAAGACCAATCTGGGAATCATAAAGAAGTAGACTCAAATATTATTTTTGATATTATAGTTATGTGAGTATGGAAAAATCTATCTTAATATATTAGGCAGCTATTTTTAGTTATCTGTGTAAGACCCCTCTTTTCCTATCTGCCTAGATTATTTGGACTTCCCTTAATTCATCATGCCCCAGGAAGCTCATCATTAGGAAAATTTTATCATTCTACAAGATTAAATTATCTTTGCTAGGCACATATTTTGTCTTTCTCATAGGAGGCCTGAACTCCAAAATTTCCATATAAAGAAGAAACCCAGTACAGACATCACCACATGACCCACCTGGCTGAACTACTTTGTGATTTTTCTGACTTCTTCCTCATACTCATGCATGAGGTGTTATCCCTCCTCCCCTTTCAATTCTCCTTTATTTGTTATTTTTCTCTGATGGATTGTAAGTTTTTTGAGGGCAGAGCCTATCTAGGAAGAAGTTTTCTTTTTTCATAGTTGTATTTCTAGTGTATACTGGTGCCTATAATATAGTTGGTGCTCAATAAAAGTTAATTAACTGAATGATAAAGTATCAGATTCCTTTCAATCAGTGTCTCTGGAGTCACACAAAGAGGGCACATATGCACATATTTCTCAGCAAGGAGTGAGTTTCTGTCATAGTATATACTGGATGAAACTTCTTATGGAGAAATCACTCCATTCTGTTAAAGTCAATGAGGGATTTTATGCTGTCAGATTACTTAATTAGTGATCATTAATGCTGTGTCTACAAGATATTATTCCAACCAGTTGGAAAATTAAACATTTAGCCTATCTACTCGTTATTTTTTCTTCCTAATGATGAAAATGAAAAAAAAAAAATAATGGATTTCCATTTTCAAATTACAGATTTTTTCACACTTCTTCTAAAAAAAAGTTTGTAATTGCCTGAATTACCCTTTGCTTCAGAATTATATCTGCCTTCTTTTTGTGTGATCTAATGCATAAATATTGGCCTTACTAGAGAGCACTTAAACAATACTTAGGTTAGTGAATTCTATTTAATTCAACAGACATTTATTTTAAGATGTGCTGTATGTAGAGTACTTTGAAAAGTACTCTAAAGTAAAAAGTATCTATAAATATAATATGTCCCTAGACTTATTGTTTCAAACGTATAACCCTAACATAAAAGACAAGTGAAGTGCACTAAAGAGGTATAAAGTTTGGGGAAGGGGAGGGAAAAAGCATTTTTATAGCAACTATTTTGGGCCAGGCACTCTGACAAGTACTTTAACTATTAATTATTAATTCATCTGATCCTCACAAAATCTTTGGGATATATATGTTGTTACTATCTTTTATAGTTGAGGAAAGTAAAACAAAACTATGCTTAAGTGACTTGGACAAGATCACACAACCAGTAAGGTTTCCTGAGGCTATGTTTGAATTCTATGGCATTAGAGACATTATTATGACAGAAATACATATAAAATTTGAATTGAATATATATTAGCATTTCATCAGGGTAAGATAATAATATGAAAAAAAAATGGCACTACAGATCTAGAGCAGAGAGTGAGCAAAGTCAAAGAGATGCAAAGTCATGGGGTACATATAGTGTGTATATTTTTAATAATTCTTACTGTTAAGACTTGTGCTTTCTGAGGTGCCTAGGTGGTGCAGTGAATAGAGCACTGGCCCAGGAGACAGGAGGACCTGAGTTCAAATCTGGCCTCAGACACTTAACATAACACTTGATAGCTGTGTGAACTTCAGCAAGTCACTTAAACCCAATTGGCCTGCCCTCCAAAAAGCCAAAAATAACTAAGCAAATCAAAAAACAAATGAACAAATAAATGAATGAATGAATGAATGAATAAGTAAGTAAATAAATAAATAAATAAATAAAAGACTAGCACTTTCCTCCACATTCTAACTTCTCATGCTCTTGGTAGCACTGTTGGTACACTGTTCTATTTATTTTTACTTCTGATAGGGATAGAAAATACAGACTTTAAGTATATCTTCATTTTTTATCTTTATCTTTCACATTTTGAATTTTTTATTTGCTTTTCCTGTTAATTGCCTCGTTCTCATCCATATGACAAAAGCTTAAAATATTTTATAATTCTATTATATAATTTTGCATTTTATTCAATTTAAGGGAATTCCTGGAGGCTGACCTGTACTAATCCTTTAGAGAACATTCAGATTTCCTTCCCAGAGATTTCTGTTCACTGACATCTAACTAGCATTCAGTATTAAAGCCTATAGGAGTAAGTAGAAGATGACAGATAGACAGGAAGGATGGGAGTAAGTAGGCACTTCTTCCTACATTTTGAGCCATCATAGAAAAGCTGTAGCCCAAGAAGACTAAGGTTGTGCACTCTCAGAAAACATAGAATCCCTATCCTTAAATCAAAAGTATTTTTCATCTTTAAAATTTGCAAACACTGGTAAACATGTACTTTGATAGGTTATTATAATTTATTTTAATGTGCAAATAGTTTTCTATATGGAAATAAAAACCAGGGAAATTGTTTGAATATGAAAATATGCAAAGGAAAATAATGCCATTTATTATTCAGTATTATAACTTCAAAATACCAGAGACTATAAATGCTTTAAAAAAAGAAAAAGAGAAAAAACTCCAGCTAATCTTCTAAGTTTAAATTTTGAACTTTAGTACTAAGATTAAATTGAGATTTTAGGAAAATGAGCCGGTGGGATTTCTGGGAGGCAAGATGGCCAAGTAAGAAGTTAATTACTTTCAATCTCCCATATTGACCTCTGAAAAACCAGGAAATAGTGATCCAGGAAAAATCCTGGAACAGTAGCACCAGAAGGACAGTGTGATGCAATATTTTAGCCCTAAAAACTCGGCGAAGAGGCAAGAATATTTCACTCAGCTAAAGGGCAGTGTATTCCAGGACAGGAAGCATCCCACCAACAAGCACCACCACAGCAAATGAGCAGGAGATGTTGAGCCCCGTGTGGTGGAACAGACAAATGACCATACCAGAACATCCCCAGTGCCTCTGCATAGACAGGGGAACTGGAAGACTCCAGCTTAGATAACCACCAAGTACTTCAGTGCAACCCTTCATGGGCAGGGAGCCCCCAGTGCCCAGAGATCCCTGTGCTTCTGCACAACCCCAGGCAGACAGACATCTCCCAGCAGTGGACTTCCATGTGCTTCAGAACAACCCAGGGTGGGCAGGTATCATCTAGTAGATAAACCTCCATTTTCTTCAATATAGACTTGAGGAAACAAAGAGAAACCCCACCCGGACTTAGCACATGGCAGACACCACCATTAGGACCCCAGCTTAACACCCAGAATCTGCCAGACTCCTACATCCTCCAGCTGCCATTACCTGAGGCCAGAGAACATGAAGCCAATGACCAGGCCCTGGACCCTAGCATTTGATGGTTGGAAAAATGCCTCCTATGCTCTAGCAGAAAAGCTCAAATTTAAAAGCCAGGAAATACACAAGAAACATGAGCAAAAAGCAAAAATGACAACTAACCATAGACAGTTTCAATGGGGAAAGAGAAGATCAAAACACAAACTCAGTAGAGGATAATATTGTCAATATACCTACATTTTAAAAAATTAAGTTATTTATTTTTAGTTGTCAACCTTCAGTTCCACAAGCTTTGAGTTTTAAATTTTCTCTACCTCCCTCTCCCCCCCACTACAAGGTGGCATGCAGCCTGATATAATCTTTACATATATATTCATATGAAAAATTTTCACATTAGTCATGTTGTAAAGAAAAAAATTAGAAAACATGGTATGGGGGCGGCTAGGTGGCGCAGTGAATAGAGCGCCGGCCCTGGAGTCAGAAGGACCTGAGTTCGGATCCGGCCTCAGACACTTAACCCACACAAACAAAAACCTAGCCGTGTGACCTTGGGCAAGTTATTTCTTAACCCCAATTGCCCTAAAAGGCGGCTGGGTGGCGCAGTGAGTAAGAGCGCTGGCCTCGGAGTTGGGATGACCCGAGATCAAACCGGCCTCAGAAAATGAGCACCCACACATAAATAATGACTAGCCGTGTAACCTGAGCAAGTTACTTAACCCCAATGCTTAAAAAAAGAAAAAGAAAACATGGTATGAACCACAAGAAAGAAACAAAACAAAACAATAAGAGAGAGAGAGAGAGCAAATAATGTGCTTCAATCTGCATTCTTACTCCATAGTTCTTTCTCTGGATGTGAATAGCATTTTCTATCTAGCCTTTATGAATTGTCTTAAAATTGAATTACCAAGAAAAGCTAAGCCTATCAAAGTTAGTCATCACACAACATGTCTATAAATGAGTAAAATGTTCTCCTGGTTCTGCTCACCTCACTCAGCATCAGTTCATGTAAGTCTTTCTAGGTTTTTGTAAAATTCTGCTGCTCATCATTTCTTTTAGCATGATGGCATTCCATTACATTCATATACCACAGCTTGTGCAGTCACTCCCCAATTTATGGGCATTCCCTCAATTCCCAATTCTTGATCACCACATAAAGAGAGGATACAAGTATTTTTGTGCATATGGGTCTTTTCCCCAATTTTATGATCTCTTTGGGAGACAGCCCTAGAAGTGATATTACTGGGTCAAAGAAATGCACATTTTTACAGCCCTAGGGCATAGTTCTTAATGGTTCTCCAGAATACTTGGATCAGTTCACAACTCTAACTATACATTAGTGTTCCAATTTTCCCACACTGCTGGCGTTTCAAATTTTCCTTTTGTATCATATTAGCCAATTTAATTGGTCTGATGTAGTTGATCAGAGTTGTTTTGATTTGTATTTCTCTACTCAATAGTGATTTAGAACATTTTTTCCTATAACTATAGGTAGTTTTAATTTCTTCATCTTAAAACCACCTGATCATATACTTTAACCATATATCAATTGGAGAATGACTTGTATTCTTATGAATTTGATTTAGTTCTCTATAAATTTTAGAGATGAGACCTTTATCAGAGACATTGGTTATAAAAAAAAAAATCTTTCCCAGTTTTCTGTTTCCTACCTAATCTTTGTTACATTGACTTTATGCAAAAAAACTTTTCAATTTAATGTAATAAAAATTTTCCATTTTGCATTTCATAATATTCTCTATTTCTTGTTTAGTCATAAATTCTCCCAGTTTCCACAAATCTGAAATGTTGACTTTGCCTTTTGCTCCCAGTTTGTGTAGAGTGTCAGCCCTTATATCTAAATTGGCTACCTGTTTAGACTTCATTTCATTATAGGGTGTAAGATATTGTCTATGCCCAGTTCCTGCCAGATGATTTTCCAGTTTTCCCAACAGTTTTTTTTTTTTTTTGTTACATGGTATGTTTTTATCCCAGAATCTGGGGTCTTTGGGTTTCAAACAGCAGATTACTATAGTCATTGACTACTGTGTCTTGCGTACCTAACCAATTCCACTGATCCACCACTCTAATTCTTAGCCAATAGCAAGGAGTTTTAATGATTTCAGCTTTATAATACAATTTAAGGTCTGGTATGTTTAGGACACCTCCCCTAGGCTTTCTTTCCAATATTTCCCTTGATATTTTGGATATTTTGTTCTTCCAGAAGAATTTTCTTCTTATTTTTTCTATCTCTACAAAATATTTTTTAGTAGTTCAATTGGTATGGCACTGAGTAAATAGACTAATTTAGGTAGAATTATATTTTTTACTATATTATCTCAACCTACCCATGAGCAGCCATATCAAATTATTTAGTATTGGCTTTATTAATGTGAAAAGCATTTTGTAATTGTATTCATATAGTTCATGGGTGTGTTTTGACAGGCACACTCTCAACTATTTTATAATTTCTACAGTAACTTTATTATTTATTTATTTTTTATTTTTATTATTTGCTTTTTTGGAGGGCAGTTGGGGCTAAGTAACTTGCCCAAGGTCACAAAGCTAATTTTTGTGTTAAGTGTTTGCGGCTGGATTTGAACTCAGGTCCTCCTGACTCCAGGGCCAAACCCTATTCACTGTGCCACCTAGTTGCCCCATCTACATTAACTTTAAATGGAATTTCTCTTTCTACTTCTCGCTGTTGGAATTTGTTAGTAATATACAGAGATGGCGATGATTTACATGGTTTTATTTTGCATACTGCTACTTTGCTAAAGTTGTTTATTATTTCAAGTAGTTTTTTTTTTTGCTTGATTCACTAGGATTCTCTTAGTATATCATCATCTACTCTACAAAGGGTGATAGATTTGTTTCTTCATTGCCTATTCTTTTTCTTTTCTTATTGCTAACGCTAACATTTCTAATATAATATTGAATAACAGTAGTGATGATAGACATACTTGTTTCACCCCTAATCTTACTGGAAATGTTTCTAGCTTATGCCCATTACATATAATACTTCCTGATGGTTCATAGTAGATGCTACTTATCATTTTAAGGAAGAATCCATTTATTACTTCGCTTTCTTGTGTTCTTAATAGAAATGGTTGTTGTACTTTGTCAAAAGCTTTTTCTGCATCTATTGAAAATAATCACATGGTTTCTATAAATTTTGGTGTTGATATGACCGATTATGCTGATAGTTCTCCTAGTACTTAATGAGTCCTGCATAATATTGAATAACATGTAGTAGCACCTACATCTAAAGCATCAAAGTATATGACTTGTTCTCAAATCCCAAAAGCCTGCATGCAAGAGCTTAAGAAGAAGAATTTTTTTAAATAAATAAGAGAGATAGAAGAAAAATTAGAAAAAAGCAGTAAGAGATATACAAAAGAGAGAGTCAACAGTTTGGAACTGGAAGGACAAAAATTGATGGAAGAAAGCAATTCTTTAAAAAATACAACTGACTAAATGGAAATGGAGGTACAATAATTCACTGAAGAGAATTCTATACAAAATATAGTTGGACAAGTAAAAAAGGGGGAATGAAAGCTACCTAAAGAAACTAATTACTTAAAAGTTGGAATTGTCCAAGTAGAAGGTAATGACTCTGTGACACATTAATTATCAGGAAAATTAAATCAAATGAATAAAATAGTAGAAAAGAAAAACATAAAATAATTTACTGGAAAAAATGACATGGAAAATTGATCCAGGAGAGATAACTTAAGAATTATTGGTCTACCTGAAAGCCATGTTCAAAAAAAAGTGCTTAAAAGCTTCTTTCAAGAAATTATCAAGGAAAGCTGTTCTGAGATTCTAGAAGTAGAGGGTCATATATTCATTGAAAGAATACCTCATGAAAAAGATCCCAAAAGCAAAACTAAAAAAGAATACTATAGCTTTATTCTGGAATTATCAGGACAAGGAGAAAATAGTGCAAGCAGCCAGAAAGAAGCAATTAAATTAATAAAACTATTAAAATAATAAAACTAAGAGCTAGTTTTATAGAAATAACTAATAAAATAGATAAACCTTGGGTAATTTGATAAAAGAAAAAAGAAAACCAAATTACTAGTATCAAAAATGAAAAAAGGTCAATATACCATCAATGAATAGGAAATAAAAAAATGAAAATTTATATTGTCCAACTCTATACCAATAAATTTCACAATCTAAGCCAAATGAATAGTTGCAAAAATATAAATTGCCCATATTAATCAAAGAGGAACACAAATATTTACATAATCCAATTTGAGAAAAAGAAATTGAACAAGTCAACAATGAAATTTCTAAGAAAAAATCTCTGGGCCAAATGGATTTTTAAGTGAATTCTACCAAACATTTAAAGAACAACTAATTCAAATACAATATAAACTATTTGGGAAAAAAATAGGTGAAAAAGGAGTCCCACAAAATTACTTTTATGATGCAAATATGATGCTGATTTCTAAACTGGGAAGAACAAATACAGAGAAAGACAATTATATGTAGAGTTCCCTATGTAGCAGCAAGCACCCCGATATCTCCTGAGTGGCTGCCAACACAGGTTCTTACATTTGCTTTTCTAAAGGAAAGCAACTCAAAATGGGTTAACAAGCTTACTTTAATCAATCAAGCATATATCATTTACCTAGTTCAGGGGAAAAAGGTCAAAACACCAAACTTCAATGCATACAGACAGAAGTTACAAGACAGGGAAACAAACAGATCAAGCAGACAGGCTTCCAAACTGTCCAACCACTACATCAATACCAAATCACAGTTACCAGAGAGGGAAACATCAACATCTGGGTTTTCAAAGCCACCTGGCTCTCAAGGGCTGCCCAGAGTCTCATCTGGTTGGAGTGAGCCCCAAAACAAAGCCTCACATCAGGGACAATATAGCCTTCTCCTGGCTCAGAGAATGCCCCAACCCTCTTGACCAACTGCTCAATCACAAAGTATGAAGGTGTGGACGTTCCTGAAAAACAAACTTCCTGAGATAGGCTCCACGTGACCACATTCAGCCTATTAGGGGGCAGAGTATATTTTCAAATTAAGGAAGGTTCTCAGAGTCTCTTAAGCCTATCAAAGGGCCTAAGGGCAGGAAGACCTTTAAATTTGCATTTCCATTACACCCTAATGGATATAGATGCAAAATTTTTGAGCAAAAGATCAACAAAGAGATTTCAGCAACTTATCATTAAGATAACACAATAACACATTATGATCAGGTGGGATTTATACCAGCAATATAGGACTGTTTCAATATTAGGAAAACTGTTATCACAATTCACCTAAAAATAGGAAAATTAACAGATTATATGATTATTATTATTATATGATATTAACAGATCACAACAGATCACACTTATCTCAATATATGCAGGAAAAGCTTTTGACAAAATATAATATCCATTCCTCTGAAAAACACTAGAGAGGTTAGAAATCAATGGTGTTTTCCTTAAAATATTAAGTAGCATCTATCTAAAATAATCACCAACCATTACATGTAAAGGCAATAAGTCTTTCCAATAAAACAGTGGTGAACCAAAAATGGTTCTACTTTTACTCAATATTGTACTAGAAATGTTAGCTTTAGCAATTAGAGAAGAAAATGAAATTGAAGGAATTAGAATAAGCAAAAAATGAACAGAGCTATCACTCTTTGCAGCTGATATGATAACATACTTAGAGAATCCTAAAGCATCAAAACATCTTCTTGAAATAATTAATAACTTTAGCAAAGTTTTAGTATCTAAAATAAACCCAAAAAAATCATCACCATTTCTATATATTACTAACAAAATGCAGCAATAAGAGATATGAAGAGAAGTTACATTTTTCAACGCTGTAGACAATATAAAACATTTGGGAGTCTATCTGCCAAGACAAATCCAAAAAACTATATGTATATAATTTTAAAACTGTTTCACAGCAATAGTCACATCTAAATACTTGGAAAAAATCAGTTTCTCATGGGTGGGCTGAGGTAATATAATGAAAATGAAAATTCTACCTAAATTCATTAACTTATTCAGTGTTATACCAATCAACCAGAAATTATATTATAGAGCTAGAAAAATAATAATAAAATTTATCTGGAAGAACAAAATTTTCAGAATATCAAGGGAAATAATGACAAGAAATGCAGGGAAAGGTTGCCTAGTTGTAAAAGATCTAAAACTCTATTGTAAAGCAGAAATCATAAAAAAAGTTCTTGCTACTGGCTATGAAATACAGTGGTGGATCAGGAGAATAGGTTAGGTAAGCAAGATCTGGTAGTCAATGACTCTAATAATCTACTGTTTGATTAACCCAATTACTCCAGCTTCTGGGATAAGAACTCACTATTTGACAAATCTTCTGCGAAAACTGGAAACAAGCTTGGCAAAAACTAGGCATAGACCAACATCTCACATTGTATATCAAGGTAAGGTAAAAATGTGTACATGATTTAGAAATAAAAGCTGCTACTGTACACAAATTAGAAGAGCACAAAATAGTTTACCTGTCAGATTTATGGAGAGGGGAAGATTTTATGACCAAACAGTGACAGAGTTCATTATAAAATGCAAAATGGATAATATTGATTACATAAATTAAAATGATTTTACACCAACAAAGCCAATTCAACCAAGATTAGAAGGGAAGCAGAAAGCTGAGAAAGAATTTTTACAGTCAGGGTTTCTGATAAAGGCCTCCTTTCTAAAATCTTTAGAGAATTGCATCTAATTCAGAAGGATATAAATCATTCCCCAACTGATAAATGCTCAAAGGATTTGAACGGACATTTTTTGGTTGAATAAATTAATACTATCTATGGTCATATGAAAAAAAGTTCTAAATAATTATTGATTAGAGAAACACACATTAAAACAACTCTGAGGTACCATAAAACACCTGTCAGAATGGCTAACATGACAAAAGAGGAACATGAAAAATGTTCAAGAAGATGTGGAAAAATTGGAACACTAATGCATTGTTGATGGAGTTATGAACTGATATCAACCATTCTGGAGAGTTATTTGGAACTATACCCAAAGCGTTACAACGTTGTGCATGCTCTTTGATCCAACAATACCTCTACTAGATCTGTATCCCCAAGACATCATTATAAAAGGGAAAAGGACCCACTTGTACAAAAGTATTTATAGCAGCTCTTTTAGTGGTAGCAAAGAACTGGAAATTGAGGGTGTGTCTATCAATTAGGGGAAGGTTTAACAATTTATGTTATTATTCTTGCATAATAAATGATGAACAGATGGACCAAAAAAAAAAAAACCTGGAAAGACTTAGAAGAACTGACTGAGTGGAGTGAACAGAACCAGGAGAACACCGTACATATTAACAGCAACATTGTGCAATGATGAACTTCGATAGACTTAACTTTTTTCAGCAATGTAATCATCTAAATTAACAATAAAGGCTAATGATAGAAACTGCTATCCACATCCTAAGAAAGAACTATGGAGTCTTATTGCAGATGTTAGGAAATTATTTTCCCTCTCTTTTTTTCTCATGGCTTTTCCTTTTTTTTTTTTATTCTTCTTTCACAACAAGAATAGTGTGGAAATATATTTAATATGATTGTATATGTACAGCCTTTATCAGATCGCATGTGATCTAGGGGAGGTGGGGGAATTTAGAACTCAAAATCTTATAAAAGTGAATTTTGAAAACTAAAAATAAATACATTTTTAAAATGTACTTTTTCAGATTTTCTATTTAAGCAACAATGTGAGTCATAAATAAATGATATGTGAATCAAAAAATCTATAGTAAATACAGACATTTCTATATATTTCTTTTGGAAAATAAAAACAATGAATTTGAATTAAAATGCCATCTCTAATAATTGCTGAAGAATAAGTGAAGTAATAATTTCATTTTTAATATTTATATTCATTAATATGTGACAAAATAGTCTCTGTATTTATTTAGCCTTTTAGCTTCAAGTCATCATAAATGTGGAATTTGTTTATTTCCTGCATGATCATGCAGCTCATTTTGTTGATCATGTAGATACTAACAGGCAGAATGAAATAATAATAAAAAAAAGCACAAAAAATCACAAAGCATTACTGAATTGGAAAGGAAGACTTTAGTGTTACAAAAATCATTTTTGGAGCTATATAAACAGAACACCTAAAATTATTTTGCCTAGTGAAACAAGCTGATCTTGAAGGAAGACAAGATGCATAAGGCTAAAGACTATTTTTCACTTGTCTACTATCCTATTACCTCTCTCATTCATTTTTAAAGTGGCATTATTCTTGAGCACTGTGCCTTACAGAAAATTTGACTTAAATAGGCCTTACTAAATGACAATTGAATATTACTATTCAAACTTTCAGTCATGTTGAAATGGAAAGGGTACTACTAAACACTTTAAAAACACATTATAAGTTATTTAAATTCTATTCTATTACATGATTATGTGTGTATGTCTGTATGTAAAGGGATAAGAAAAATAGTAAGTATAGAACAATATAGCAGACCAAGACATTTTGATTCATGTTTGTGTTTTATAGAAACTCTTAAAGGAATTTACTAAGAAGATAAATTTGTATTTGTGTTTCTATGGAATAAGACAGATTAATTTCCTGAATTAAGTTCAAACTGAATTATATGTAATGATTAAACAAATTTTAAAATGAATATAATCACCTAATTAATCCACAGTTCTTTAAAAATTCTATAAATGAATAAAACATTTATTAGGAGTTTACTATGCACAAAACACTCTGCTAAGCAATGGGTATACAAATAGAAAAAAAAATTAGTCTGTGCTTCCAAGCCACCAAGGTAATGGGGAGACAGTAAAAAAATGAAACTTTTAGATTCAAGTCAGATACAATGGCTCCATGTTCCCTATGGTGTGGTGACTAAAGGGATAGTAATGCCTTCTCTTTAGTACAATATGTCTGATTTTGAACCATTTGGATGTTACTAGGATTATAGTGCCCAAAATTGTATTTTTCAAAAGATGTTGTTGCAGCATTATAGGAAAAATTTTCAAACTGCATTTCCAAAGAGGTTATTGCTAAGGATGATGGACTTGAGCCATTGTTATTCCTAAGTCTCTTTGTTTCTGAGTTCTGAACTGTCCCCTTTAGCATCTGAGGAGGGATGGAATTCAAGATCATGGTGGTTTGTCTCTTCTGACACATACTGCCTCTCATCCCTCCCTCAGAGTTCTTGCTTAGTCAGCAAGACTCTTATTTACCCTCTCAGTGGCAGTGTGCTGGAATTTGGTGAGGATGATTAGTTCTTTTTTATTTTTTTTTCTTTAAATTAATTTAAGTTTAGTTTCCAGCATTCACTTCTATCAGCTTTTGAGTTTTAAAATTATCTCTGCCTGTCTCCCCCTCACCCTTCCCTAATGCAATATGATAAAGGTGTGCAATCTGATAAAGGCTCTCTATATATACATTCTCATTAAACATTTTCACATTAGTCATTTTGTAAAGAAGAAATAAAATTAATGGTAGAAACCATGAGAAGGAAAGAAAATCAGAGAGAGAGAGAGAGAGAGAGAGAGACAGAGAGACAGAGAGACAGAGAGACAGAGACAGAGAGAGACATAGACAGAGACAGAGACAGAGAGAGACAGAGACAGAGAGAGACAGAGAGAGAGAGAGAGAGAGAGAGAGAGACAGAGAGAGAGACAGAGAGAGACAGAGACAGAGAGAGACAGAGACAGAGAGAGACAGAGACAGAGACAGAGAGCAAGCAAATAGTATGCTTCAATCTGCATTCAGACTCTTCTTTCTCTGGATGTGGATAGCATTTTCTATCATGAGTCTTTTGGAGTTGTCTTAGTTTTTCCATTGCTGATAAGAGATAAATGTATCGAAGTTAGTCATTGTATAATTGTAATGGTAATGGGAATTTGAAGATCTTCCCTGCAGCTTGTATTGGCAAGCTAACTGGTACTTAGCTCTTAGTTTCAAGTTCATAATTGTGGCAATTATTAAGACCCAGAACTTGTGAATATCTCAGTGGGATGGACTTGTTGGCATAACAAGAAGGTGCAGAACAGGGAGGAGCTAATACCCTATATACAGAAAATACCAACCTGAGGGAGGCCAGAACTTCTGGGAGCAAGCATCTGGAGGTCGGGCTGCTAATGCTGGAGAGAGAGAAGAGAACTGAGAGCTGTACTGAGAATTGATAAAAACACAAAAGAGAAATGAGAACTAAGGACTGAACTGAAAATTGAGAAGAACTGAGAAATGAGAAGAGAGGACAACTGGGAGGAGGCTGTGATGTCAGTATTTTGTCTGTCTGTTTTGATGTTACTTTGTCAGATTTGTCTGCTGATAGAGGACAGTGCTATTGTTATAGAAGGCCTGGAACCTTACTGGGTTCAGAAGCCCTGAAAGATTTTCTTGTTTTCTGTTTACAAAAATCCTGGAGAAGGGTCTTGCTGACAGAGGTCCTGGGACTGTACTGATGATTTGTATTTATTACTAAGACCTTTTTTGTCTATTTTGGTTTCACTGGCAGAATGTCAGTTGATGAAGATGTTGGCAATGTGCATGGATGTTATTTTGTTTTGCTTAAGCTTTGCCTTCCCAGGAACAGAAACTATGAAGGATTTGAAATGGACCAAACACTGTGAGCTTCAATATGGAACAAGAACTGTGCAAGAAACTGGACAAGGAACTGAGAATTGTCTGACTTTGAACCCAGGTGGCAATTGGATAGATTTGGGCAGGAACTGGGACCATAGAAAAGGAACCATGGAAGATGAGAGCCTGCCTTGAGTCAAGATGAAAAGACCTCTCCTTGGGTATTTAATGCAAACTAAGAAAATCATGACTCACTGTGGCATAGGGGTGGAGAACTCTGACCATTATGTTTAGATAATTGAGTTAAGGACTTACCAATTAAGGATGATGGGAAACTAATCTTCAATCAAGAAGAAAGACTAATTTTTGATTGAAGAGATTGAGACAATGTGAACTAGGGGTGGAGGACTTTGACCTTTGTAGTTTGTGTTAATTAAGGAGGCTTGCCTCCTTAAGGATTATTGAATTAAGGACTTAATAAATGAATTTTATCTTTTGGTTAAAACTATGTGACCACTTTGGTGAAAACTATGTGGTCACTTTAGTGATAAATTGTTAAGTTATAACATTGTAAATGCTGTACTGTGATTTCTGTGAATATTTTGCCTTAATTTTTTACTGAATAAATTGAGAGTTCACTGTACTGTGTAATCAGAACCTTGAGGCTATTCACAGTAGCAGTCCTATGGAAAGCTGTTCATGCTTGGCTTTACAATAATGTTCCTATTACTGTGTAAAATATTCTACTAGTTCTGCTCACATCTCTCAGAATCAGTTGGTACAATTCTTTCCAGATTTTTCTAACATCTGCATGCTAACCATTTCTTATGTCAAAATACTATTCCATTACATTCATATACCATGATGTGTTCAACAATTCCCCAGTTGATCAGCATCTCCATATTGTCCAATACTTGACCACCACAAAAAAGCTAATAAAAATATTTTTTGTACATGTGAGGCCTTTTCCCATTTGTATGATCTCTTTGGGATACAGCCCTAGAAGTCGTATTGCTAGGTTAAAGAGTAAGCACACTTTTATATCCCTTTGGGCATAGTTCTACGTGGAAGGCCATATCTGAAATATCTTGGAGTATTAAGGTCTGAAGAAACTCAGAAACCTACCTCAGATGTAGGAGGGAGCAAAGTCCCTTCTTATAAACAACTTGAAACTTTTCCCTCAAATAAGCATGTGAAAACAACACAGCAAAAAGTTTAATCTTGTACTCAGAATTAAACTGGAGGCAAAAAGAAAGCATTACAAGCTAGCCTGTTCTGAAAAAAAAAATGTTACAGGGAATGCACATTGGTGCACAAGCATACTGAGCAGAAAACAAGATATTATATAAACCTGTTAGCAAGTATTTTATATATACCCAAGAGAAATATCAATAAACTAGCACTGATATCATCATGTCCACCTAGCCGAACTTTTGTTGACAATCCATCCTATAATGTCAGTTGCTGGCAGTTCCAAATGGTTCTCTAGAATGGTTGGACCAGTTCACAACTCCAACAACAAATTAGTGTTTCAATTTTTTTTTTACATCTTCTCTGGCATTTATAATTTTCCTTTTTTGTTATGTTAGCCAATCATATAGGTGTGATGTGGTATCTAAGATTTGCTTTGATTTGCATTTCTCTAATCAATGGAGATTTATACCATTTTTCAAATGATTATAAATAGATTTAATTTCTTCATCTGAAAACTGCCTATTCATATCCTTTGACCATTTACCAATTGGGGAATTGTTTCTATTCTAATAAATTTGACTCAATTCTCTATATATTATACAAATGAGACCGTCATCAGAGATACTGGTTGTAAAAATTATTTCCCAATTCTCTGCATCCCTCTCAATCATGGTGCATTGACTTTGTTCAAACTTTTCAAACATAAATTCTTCCATTTTTTCACAAATGTGACAGGTGAACTATTCCTTTATATCAAAATCATGCACCCATTTTGATTTTATTCTAGAATATGGTGTAAGATAGATGTTGTTCTGTGCCTAATTTCAGTGATCCTATTTTCTAGTTTTCTCAGCAGTTTTTTTGTGAAGTAGCATATTCTTATCCCAGGAGCTGAGGTTTTGGGGTTTCTCACATTAGTTCTTTTTTTTTATAGCAGTTGCTTCAGCAGATGACAGCGTTGAGTCATGGGCAGGATAAAGGATGGGTAGTTACTGGGATACTGCCACTCCCAGGGCTGCTTTGTCCCACTGCCAGATTTTGGCAGTTGTTCAGCATCTTTTGTCAATGTTAATCAAGATGGTGAAATCACTTTTCTCAATTCTTTCTCTCCTTAGTGATGTTTCCAAGAACTGGAAAGGAAGTAGATAGGCTTGTTGAGGAAGTAAGGTGTGGGGAGGGGTGGGGGAAATTGCTATTCCTGAGGGTGCTGGGCTTAGGGTCGCATGCTCCAACTATATCCATTGGGAGATGGAAATCTTTTTGGAAGCAATGGGAGTGATTTGAATGCCTGGTATATAAAGCCTCCTGTCTCTTACTTGGGGTGGGGGTGCTCTTCTGCTTCAATAAGCTGTTTTGCCTTTCTTGTGTTTTGTGGCTGAAGGGATGTTGGTCATGATGGCTAGTCTCTTTTCTGCAATGGTAACACTTTTGTGGATGATAACTTTGAGGATTATATTGGAAATAGGCAATGTCTCCCTTTAAAAGCTATATAATTTAGAAATTGAAAACATAACTTATTTTTATTTATCTCTCTGTGCCTCTTGAACTAGAATCTCCAAAAGAATTTGTGGTTCAAGTATTGGATTCACACTTGGGAGCCTGACCCAAAATAATTCAATTTCTCTTTTTTCCCATCTCAGAGAAAATTTTCATAAAATCTAAAACACGAAGCTTGAGTACTACTTGTGGTTAGGATTTGATTCAAAGTATGCAAAAGGGTCATTGACTCCTGCATAAGGTACATATTCTATAATATAGGTTCAGCTTCAGGACAGTTTTTTCTTTCAATCATCATAAAAATATTTAAGACACAGAGGACTTAAAGTAGCACACAATAAAACAGAGGAAAGAAAACACCCAGCTTATTATACCTATTATTCGCCCTCAGGAAGTAAAGGCCTTTTATTGGAAGGCTATGCAACTATTTTCCAGTTGCCTGAGACCTATATGAACAACTCACAACACTATCATGGAGGATGACAAAGACCAGAACATCCAGTGCATCGTTTATGTCCTTTGTGGGTAAGATAGTTCTCTTTTGTTCTCTATAATGTTGCTATTGTTTTTTCTACATCTTTGAAGAGGATCAACATGACAACACAATATCGGGGTCAATTTACAGTATGTTCAGTTGGGAATGATCATACCAGTATGAGCTCACAGGGCTCTTCCAAGGGTCAGGCACAAATAGTCCACATGACCATTTAGGAGGGATGCATATCTAAATTTGCATAACCCATGTTTCTTTTCAGGTACTGAAATTCTGCTTTGCTCATTTATAACAGTGCCTTCTTTGATGAGGGCACACCATGCCTAAGGATCTGTGTCAGTGTCTTCCTTGTCTCACAGTTGATATTAACATTGTTCAGAAAGACATTGAGAGTATCCTTGTATTGCTTCCTCTCACCACCATGTGAACACCTACCTTGCATGAGTTCTCCATAAAAATAGTCTTTTAGGAAAATATTCATTTGGCATTTAAACAATGTGGCCATCCTAGAAAGGTTGCACATTCTACAGTGGAGTTTGAATGCTTGGTAGTTCAGTTTGGGAAAAGACTTCATTGTCTAGTACTTTATCTTGCCATTTGATCTTCCCAAGATAATTCAAATAGAACTGGTTCTATTTTTTGGCATAGCGCCAGTAAACTGTTCAGGTTTCACAGGTGTACAACAATGGTGTTGTACGTTGTACAACATGTATGTTGTACGATGTACCAACATCATGGTGGCTCTGCTTCAGTTTCATAGGCAGCCCAATGCCTCTTCTCTCCCACACTTTCTTTCAGAGACACCCAAAGTCTGAGCTACCCCTGGTAAAATGTACATGAACCTCATCTATTTGCATATCCCTGGAAAGCATGTTGCAAAGTAAGAACTTCTCTACATCATTCAAAACTTCTCCATTTTTTCTTACTGATGACTCCATGTTTGTATGATGTGCTGGACAGAGAACCCTTTGTTTTCGTGGTTCTTATGTTAGGCCATAATTAGCACAACTGGAAGAGAATATACCCATACTCTATTGCATCTCAGCTTCAAAGCCTGCACTGAGTGCACAATCATTTGCAAACAAAAAGTTACTAACTCTCCCTCCACTTTAGTCTTCGGTGGTAGCCTTTTCAAGATAACAATTTACCATTATTGTGGTTGTTTTCATTCTTGTTGAAGGCATCTGACCACATTGCTGATAAGGAGTCAGCTTGCCATCTCTGAAAGATGGTACTTATTTAGTTGACCCTCATTTCATATCACAGAAGTTTGAAATACTATGGTATTAAAAGATAAAATGTGTTATTATACAATACTATACATATGTTTTATGTGTTTCTGTATTTCTAAACTTTTTCTTTGTCATCCACTGTCCTTTGTATGTTATTTGTGACTTCCACAAAACTCCCCCCAAATTCCCATTTAATTTCTTATGCCAATTCGTGTTATCAAAACTGTGATAGGGAAAGTCGTAATGCAGAAGGGATAAATATTATTTTAATTTTTAATACTCTATAACACATTATAGCTAAACAGTTCAATTAGTTTTTTTGTAGGCAAATTATATTAGAAAACAACAATTTGAGTTGGCATGATCTCTTTATATATTAATTTATTTTTAACCACAAACCCAGATACTAACACCCAGTCAGTATCAAGAAAAAGGTTTTAACTCTAGGCCCCAAATTGCAAGTCAAGTCCTTATTCCAGTATGACGCACTAGCATTATTGACATGACTTTAAAATAACAGAGTCAAACTTTTAAGAGCTGAATATACCTCTGATATACCTCTTCCTCTTCCTCTAGCCCATTCGAGTCCAGAAGGATGCTAAATTAAATTTGACCTTCTAACTATTGCCAAAGTTAGGATTAGAATCTAGCCTCATGATCACCAGTTTAATTTTCCACTCTAGAAATGAATGCAGTTTTTTGCTTCCAGTATTCCTCATTTTCACATCATTGCTTCATCTATTTAAGAGACACACACAATATGTGCATGTATACACATGTATATATGTATTTCAATGTATTTTATATGTCTGTATATGTGACAATTTGCTGATAGCAGCATTTTTATCATTTTAAAGAAAAATATTGGTAGATGAGAGGTAAATACAAGTAATCCCATGTTGGGCCCCTCTAGTCTCTCTTTCTAATCCTTCATCCTCTCGGCAGTGAAAATTCAAGTACCATATTTTATAACATGAAGGATTTGTGATTTCTTCAATGTTCACTATTTCTTCAATCATCAGTATTCCTCTCCATCAATAAAAATTGCCTCTAAGCTTGCTAAATAATTTTATAGACCTATTATTACTTTAAATATTCTGTGGTCCAAGTGTTAATTAAATTTCATGAAAAATAAATTCACTATCTGGGTGGGCAATTATGTTTTGCTTTGGATCCCTAAATACATTAGCACAATGTGGTCTATTTTCACCCTGGCTTTTGTGCAATTGGTGGGGCAGAAAGTCACACAGTGAAATCCTATTGTGGGATCCAGTTCAGAATACCTATTATCTCTGGTGGGTGGGAGAAATCGAAAAAGGGTGGGATGGGATGAAGAGACATAATAAATTACTATATTTTCTACAGGATAATTTGAGGATAAGTTTTCATCAATCTATATAAAGATATTTATCTACATATTTGTATATAGTAGCTATCTAGTTGAAGAAATAGATATGGAAATAGAGGTAGATACACATTTGAGTGAAATATATTGCAAGTTTAGTGTCACATTAGAATTTTTCATATCATAAGTCAAGAAGAACAATTTTAAAAGAAGAATATGTATCATAGAAAACAATTTATTATTATTAGTAGTAGTAGTTGTAGTAGTAGTTGTAGTAGTATTATGTCTTCATCTTACGAAACATTATAAAGTCTATAGACATCAGCTTAGCATGGAAATTACAAATATTTCTTGCATTAAGATCACAAACTTATTAAGAGATGGCATAGATAAATAGATAGATTGATACATAGATGGATAGATAAATAGATAATATGATGGGAGTAATATAGAAACATAAGGACAAATGGACAGACATATCCCAAGAAACACAGAGGAGCTACAGGGGAGAGAGTCAGAGGGAGTAAGAAAGAGAGAAATGCAAAAAGAGGGACTGAGAAATAGAAACAGAATTAGACACAGAGAGGCAGGTAGGTGGCAGAATAGAGTGTTGGACATAGAGTAATGATAATCCTGATTGCAAATTCCACCTCATACATATTCCAGCTATATGACATTGGGCAAATCAGTTCATTTTATCCTTCCTAAAATGAGCATAATAATTGTATCTATTTCTCAGGGTTGTTAATGTGATGAAATAAGATAGTACTTGTAAAACACTTCAGGAACCTTAAAGTGATATACAGATTTTAACTATGATGATGATGATGATGATGATGTGTGTGTGTGTGTATGTGTGTTTGCATGTGTGTGTATACAGATTATCACAGTTTATATATACAGGTGCATGTGTATACACAAAAAAAAACACATTAATACACTATAATAATAATGCCACCTGGACTCCATTCTCTAAAAGGACTGTTTATAGACACCGTTTATAGTGTTGTATCAAGCTCCATTAACTTTCATACATCATTTAAAAATTGAAGAAGTTAAAAAAATATATAGATGCATATAAAGCCATGGTTTGAAGAAATACCTTTGTAAACCAAACCTTCCAGCATATTTGATTCAAGGAACACATAAATCACAGTGAGAAAATTAAAGATGATTGCTAGAGGACTGAAACATGAATGTTAGACATTTGTTTGTCATTCAAGTTTCTGTAGGAAATTCATGCATAAATAATTTTATTGTTCTGTATGAATATATGTATGTGCATATGTGTAAGTCCTACCTCAATAAAAAAGGCAATGAAGATGAGCAGTTTTGTGATGCAGAGGAACAAACATTGAACTTAAATAGAGGACCTGGATTTGAATATTGCCACTGCTACTTATTACTTGTGTGGTCTTGAAGGAGGAACTTAATCTCATTAAACTCTATGGATCTCAGCTTCCCCATTTGTGAAATAAAAGGCTTGCAACATGTGGACTCTAAGCTCTCTTACAGTGCTAAATTATATGATATGAATGTACATTGATGTTGGTTTACGTGCGGCAATTTGGTCTCTCCTAAAAAAAAACTGAGAACAATTTTAAGTGAATGAATGAGTATTCAGTTTGAAAGCATTTTTGAAAAAGAAATTTTGTCTTCTGGACATAATTTTAATATGTTCAAATGCTCAAATAATATGTATAAATAAAAAAAAACGTTCCATACACTTTAGTAAAAATTAAGTTGTTCTGAAAACAACCAAGAGAGAAAGTTGGCTTACTGTATGGTATTTCCTCTCTGATGTGTATTCTGGGTAAAAATTTTACTTTCTTTAAATAAATTATTAGTTGAATAGGTGATTAAAACCAATAATTGAATTACTTGTTACAAAATCTGATTTTTTAAAATATTCATTATTGACAATACTTGGCATAACTTCTCTTTCATTGCATTATTTTATTATGAGTGTAATGTTAATTGTATTCTGTCATCAGAGAAAATTATGTAAAAATATTTTTAAATGACTGTGAAAAACAAAGACATTTTCATGTTGGTAGAGACATTTTGTTTGTTTTTGTCACTAACTTTAAATCATAAATTTAGGAAAAGAATACATGCTCTGGAGCTAACACTCCCAACAGCTATTTTTTTTTGTTTTCTTTTGTTTTGTTTTTCAAATGCTTTATTAACTTCTGTTTTACATCATTCATTTCCACCAGATTTTGAGTTACAATCATTTTCCCCCTGTTTTTCCCCTACCCAACCTCCCAGAATAGCAGTCTGGCAAGATATCACTTCCTCCAATCTGCTCTCTCCCATACCTTCTCCCATACCCCCTTCGACTTTTTGATTAGAGGAAGGTGAATCTTTGTGTCCCAATGCCTGCACATTTTATCTCCCAATTACAAGCAAAAGAGTATTAATAATACAATTTATATATATATTTGAAACATTTAATCTTAAGACCTCAAATATCAGATCCATTTTCTTCCTCCCTTGTCACCCATTCCCTCTGGGAAGATAAATAATTCAGTATATGTTATAGATGTCTAGCTATGCAAAACATTATCATAGTAGATATACAGTACAAGGCTGCTTATAATTCCCTCCCACTCATCCCACCCCACAGCTTGTCCATTTCCTACATGATCCTGTCCCTCTTCTATAGTGAGTACTTCCAACCTCCCCTCACCCCAAGGATGCCCTCCCATCCATCATCCCTCCTCTCATCCCCTTTCCCCCTATTCTGCTGTAGGTTGAGATATCCCATTTAGTATATATGCCATACTCTCCCTGAAACAAATTAAATGAGAATGTGGTTTTGCCTTTTTGCCTTCCTATTCTCCCCCTCCCTTGCAAGCACTTCCCCTTGCTTCTTCTACATGTGATAGTTTACCCTACCCTGTCTCTCCCCATCTCCTCTTGCCACTTTCCTCTCTCACTTCATAATTTCATCCCTTGAGTATCCTCCCTTCCCAACAAATTCAACCTATGCACTCTATCCATATATAACTGTAAGCATATACACACATTCACATATGTATTCATATGACCACACCCCCTTCTTCCATTATTTTTATAGTGAGATTTCATCAGTTACAGTTATTGGTTTTCCATATATGAATGTAAATAGTTCAACTTTGATAAGTTCCTTTTGATTTCTTTTCCCTGATCACCTTGTCAGGTATCTCTTGCTTCATGTGCCTGGGTGTCAAAGTTTCTATTCAACTTTGGTTTTTTCCTCAAGAATGCTTGAAAGTCCTCTATTCCACTGAATGACCATATTTTCTCTGGAAACAAAATATTCAGTTTTGCTGGGTTGGTGACCCTTGGGTTCATTCCCAATTCTTTTGCCCTCTGGAATATCATATTCCCTGCCCTTCGATCCCTCAGTGTGGAAGCTGCCAGGTCCTGTGGTATTCTGATTGTGTTTCCACAATATTGAAATTGTTTCTTCCTGGCTACTTGTACTATTTTCTCCCTGATCTGGGGATTCTGGAACCTGGCTATAATATTCCTGGGAGTTTTCTTTTTGGGAGGTGATCTGTGGATTCTTTCAACCTCTATTTTGTCCTCTGGGTCTAAAACATCAGGGCAATTTTCCTTGAGAATTTCCTGAAGGGTGATTTCTGGGTTCTTTCTTTGATCATGGCATTCAGGTAGTCCAATAATTTTTAAATTGTTTCTCCTGGATCTATTTTCCAGGTCAGTGGTTTTTCCCATGAGATATTTCACATTGCCTTCTAATCTTTCATTTGTTTGGATCTGCTTAACAGCATCTTGATTTCTCATAAAGTCATTAGCTTCCATTTGCTCCAGTCTAACTCTGAAGGAATGAATCTCCTCAGTGAACTTTTGAGATTCTTTTTCCATCTGGCAAATTCGACTTTTTAAGGCATTCTTCTCCTCATTGCCCTTTTGGGCCTCCTTTGCCATTTGAGTTAGTCTATTTTTTAAGGTGTTGTTTTCCTCAGTCAGGCTGTTGACCCTCATTTCATACTTTTCCTGCATCCTTCTCATTTCTCTTTCCAATTTTTCCTCCACTTCTCTTATTTGATTTTTAAGTCCTTCTTAAGGTCCTCTATGGCCTGCAACCTGCTCATGTTTTCCCCTGGGGCTTTTGGAGCAGGACTTCTGACCTCACAGTCCTTTTCCTGCTCTATGCCCCCAAAATAGGAGCCTAGGGTTGCATTTTTCTGTTTCCTTTGCCTTGGCATGTTACTATTTAATTACTTGACTTTTGGGCTTGTTGCCATAGTATGTCTTTGCCTCCAGATAGGGAAATTTTCGTCCTGAACATGTGGGAGGGCAACTTCCATTTCTGGCAAGCTGTAAACCCACCCATTACTTCCACCCCAGATCACAATCCAGATCCAGGGAGGTTAAAGCAAGCATGATTACCCCCCAAGACTGATCGCTGGATCTCCCTACAGAAGTTGTTCATAATCCCCTTTTACATGGTTCGGGGGGAATATGGGGGCCCAGTGGCTTGGATGAGCTGTTTCTACTCCGACATCTTGGCTCCGCCATCTTGGCTCCGCCCTCCCAATGGCTATTGTTACTAATTTGGAAAGCTTAGAGAATTCACATGAAAAATGTCAACTCAGCTTTTAGCTAGCCTTTTGTTAAGTCCTCCAACCCCTTTTCTAATTTTTTGAATAAATTTTGTAACATTGGAATTATGTTTCATTTAAATTTTTAATTTAATTTTAAATCTATTTTTTTCCTTTTCAAAGCCCATTTTATGACTTGCTCAATTTCTTTCTCTGAGGTTGGCTTATATCCTCTATTTTACCTTCTATTAGACTGTACATTTTGTGTTTTCCTTAAATATACAACCATTTCATTGATTGTCAATTTTTCGCCATCAAAAATTTTGCAAAATAGGGCGGCTAGGTGGCGCAGTGAGTAGAGCTTTGGCCCTGGAGTCAGAAGGACATGAGTTCTGCTCCGGCCTCAGACACTTAACCCACACACAAACAAAAACCTAGCCGTGTGACCTTGGGCAAGTTACTTAACCCCAATTGCCCTCCAAAATGCAAAAAAAAAAATTTTTTTCAAAATAATTTTAATATATTCTGTTTTTACTTAATTTTGATGTGAATTCAATTGTTTTGTATTTTTAAAAAATTACACATTTCCTCTTTTTCAAAAACATTACATAATATTTTTTTCTAAGCAATTGTAAGATTTGTTTATTAACTCTGGTTTTCTTTTGCTTTCAATATTAAAATTTTCTTTTTGAAATTCATAATTTCTATTTTGTTATTTGAGTTTTTAAATTTTCTATTGTTTTGTATCTGCTTGTCTGATTTGTTGTTCAGTTATTTTTTATTAATAAAAGTCAGGTTTTGTGCTACACCATGTTCTTTTCCTCAATGAATCTAGTCTTTCTCCAGCTCCCAGTTTAGATACTGTTGTTAACTATTCCAGGGATGCTACTAAGAAAATTCAAAGGACCAAATTCTCTGCACTCCTCAAGCTTTTAAGTTCCTCTCATGTAAAAAATAGCTTAGGGGAAATGATTAATGCTAAAGAGAAATCTGGCTTTCTCAAGACTCTTTCCCCAAAATTGTTTCTCCTCAGGTGTTTGGCTGAAAGGATTCCTCTCTATAGTACCTCAAGTCCAAACAAGATCCCTTGTTTTATATATGTCCCTCCAGACATGAAGAAATCACAATCCAGACTGATTTCTTATAAAGTTTTCTTCTGCTTCATTCAAAGGCTTTCCAGTTCTTTGAATGTGATCAACGGCTTCTTTCTCATAGTTTAAAACCTTTGATTGTATAAGTAAATGAGTAAGTAATCCATTGACATCATCTTACCTGGTATATTTTTTCTGCTGTGTTTCTTGTCAAATACTTTAAGTAGCATGAGGAAATTAATTGACTGACTCAATGGACTGCTACCCTTACAGAAAATATTGAAATACTATTGATTTGACAGACCTTATAAACAGAGAAAAAAGACAGAGAAGATATGTTTATATAAAATATCATGCCATAATCAAGCTGTGCAAAATAATGATAGTTTAGCGAATCAGGTGTCTGTAGCATATATGAATATACATTTCAATTATAGATGAATATGACTTTTACTTTATTGTGTCTTTATGATATAATATGACCATAGTAACAGGAAAGGAAGGAAGGAAGCAAGGAAGGAAGGAAGGAAGGAAAGAAGGAAGGAAGGAAGGAAGGAAGGAAGGAAGGAAGGAAGGAAGGAAGGAAGGAATGGGGGAATGATAAGCATGTATAAAGGATTAATTGTGCCAGATATTATTTCATTTGATCCCCATGAAAATCTTGCTCTTATGATTCCCATTTTATAGTTGCAGAAAATGAGGCAGAGGTTAAATGATTTTACCTGGATCACAAGGCTAGTAAGTGGTTGAAGCCAAATTTGAATTTAAATATTCCTGAGTACAGTTCTAGTCTGGATTGCACTGCAATATTCAACTGCCTTTATTGTCTTATAAGTTTTGATTTTCACAACTGAAATTTAAGAGTAATAATCATTTATGTTTATGTAGATTTTACAAAGCATTTGTCTTATGATACCATGCACCCAGTATGCACAAGCACACACACACACACACACACACACACACACACACACAGCATATTTGTACATAAAAGCACATGGATAGTTTTCAAAATTTTATTTTTGTTTATCTTTTTTCTTCTTTTTAACCAGGACTGTAATGTGTTCAGGAGACAAATCTCCCAGTGAAGTCTTTTGTCTGCCAGGGTAAACCAGCATCTCAATCTTCAAATTATAGGGTTCTTTGGTTAGTCCATTGATTGTTTTATTTTGTCAGCTGATTGGCTTGTTCTCTGAATTAAAGTCACAGAGAGATTAAGTGACTTGTTCAGAGCTAGAAGCGATCATATATAGAACAAGGCCTTGAATCCTCCATTTTTAACTAAGTCCAGCTATCTTTCTACTACTCTACAATGCCTAGTAAATGTTTATATTATTATCCCATTTTAAAAATGTGAAAGTCATATGCTTTAGAAAAGTAGGGAGACATTGGCCTAAGGTCTCATAGCTAATAGCATGCATGTATAAACTCAAGTCTAGCGACTCTGATTCTATGCTGGTGCTATTTTAGTTGCCCTACCCTACTTTCCTAAAACTGTTGCTCCAATATTTTTCTATTTGTGAATAAACCAGTTATTTAGAATGCGAAGAAGGAGAAACATTCCAAATTTTCTCTATGAAGAGTATTTTCTTTTGCTTAATTTTTAATATCTTGGGAGTGAATGTTACATTATTTTAGGCACTGATTTTATTTTTCCTAGACCACAGAATTTGTGTCATTACCTCCAAGGAGATTCAATTTTTCTCTATAAAACTACAATTTGGTCAGTATGATTATGTATAAAAAGCATTGCCTACTTAGATTTTTTTCCTATGCTTGTTTTCTCTATGCAATATGTATTTCAATGTGTTTTTTTTTATTTTTTTTTGCTTTTTGGACGGGGGAGGACAGCGCAATTGGGGTTAAGTGACTTGCCCAAGTCATACAGCTAGTAAGTGTTAAGTGTCTGAGGCCGGATTCGACTCAGGTCCTCCTGACTCCAGGGCCAGTGCCCTATCCACTGTGCCACCTAGCCTCCCCTGCATTATATATTTTAAATGACAAGCAATTTTTCTTTTCTACTATCCAATCAATTAAGAATCAGTGATTTGTTTAAACTATCTTATTATCTAGGCAGCTATGTAGCACAGTGGATAGAGTGCTGGGTCTGAAGCCAAGATAACTCATTTTCCTGAATTCAAATATGACCTCAACACTTACTAACTGTATAACCCTAACCAAGTCTCTTTACCCTGTTTGCCTAGGTTTCCTCATCTGGAAAATAAACTAGAGAAGGAAATTGCACACCATTCTAGTATTTTTTGCCAAGAAAATTCAAACTACGTTCATGAAGAGTCAGACATTACTGATATAACTGTAAAATAAAAACATATGCTTTTTCAGTCAAAATGATGAAATTAGTTTGTGCAGAACCAATTATCATAATTTATATCCCATGTGATTTGATTAATGTAAAGACCTCCAATAATTGAGGTGGTTAACTAAGCAAAATATAAATAGAAGAAACTGCATAGTCTCATGAGCAATTGATGATCAGACAGTCACTTGAACTTTCTGAAACTCTTCACTGAAGTCCAAGGAAGGGAATATTGTGCTGAGAATGCTGCATTACTTCCACTATGGTGGTTTACTGAAAAGAATAATCACCACAGCTAAATACAGGAATAGTGGGAAGCTCTTCATTTATAATTCTGACTAGATATTTGCAAGCATGCTGTTCATTCTTTTTTAAGGAACAGTTGCATATTTTATTCAACATAATAATGAAAGGGCATTTGGCAGTTAACAATAAAAAACATGGTAGAGGTGATTCACTATTTGTGGATGTAGGGAAAACAGTCAACTGAAAAATTCTTTAATTTTACATTGAGGGCTGACATATTTCACAATAAACAAAGCAATAAAACTGATGAGCTATTATGTGGCAATATATTTGTCAAGCACATACAGAATTGTAAATAGAATAATGTTTATGTAAGTATGCTATTCATTTCCAAAGTAGCAGATACTCTTCTGTACTTCTTATTACTATCTCAAACTGATACACTGTAAATTATATTTTGCGCTTTAAAATGAAATTCCCCATGAATTCAAGCAACATTATAAATTCCTTGATGCACAAAAATGAAGTACAATTAACCAGGGTAAAACCTGTGTGTAGGAGGAAAATGAAAGTATTTGAACATAAGTAAAAAAGAAATGTATTTTAATGGAGGGCAGTGCTAAATGGTGTAATGCTCCTTTTCCTGTGTTCCTTACCAAAAGGTCATGTGAAAGAATGAATAACTAACCTGGTCTAACATTAATGGGTTTTAAGATCTTCCCCAACAATCAATAGGCCTCAAGCCTATTAAGGGAAGCTCATTAAGAGAAGCTTGCTTAGGGTCCACTTGTTTGTAGGAAGGCTTTCACACCTTCACACCTTTTGATTTGGGGATTGCTTATGAGAAAGATCTTGTAATTCTTGGTCGATTCTGATGAGTGGACATATGTTCAGGTGCCCCAACTGCTCAGTTGTAAAGGCTCTCTCAGTCCAAGGATATATGTAAAGTATATAGCTGATTCAGTCAGAGCCCTGTCTCCTGGGCTTTATTTCACTGATTATATTGTCTTTGTATTTCCTCTGAAATGCAGTGTGCTGACTCTTTTTCACAATTTATTTATTTATTTTTAGTTTCAACATACATTTCCACAAGATTTTGATTTGCAAATTTTTCCCCATCTCTCACCTACCACTCACCACAAGATGGCAAGCATACTGTTTATCCCTTCTCCAAGTCTGCCCTCTCTTATATCCCTCCCACGCCCTCCATGTCTCCTTCCATCTCACTTTCTTTAGGGAAAGATGGACTTCTATACCCCATTGCCTGTATATTATTTTCTGGTTTCCTGTAAATACAATTTGATTTCAGCATTTGTTTTTAAAACTTTGAGTTCCAGATTCTCTCTTCTTCACTCCTCACCCAACCCCACAGAAAAGACAAGCGATTCAATATAGGTTATACATGTGTAGTCATACTTAACATTTCCATAGTAGTCATATTGTGAAAAACTAATTATAGTTCCCTCAATCCTATCACACCCTCCCATTTATTCTTTTTTCTCCTGTGACGATATCCCTTTTTCAAAAGTGTTTCCTTCTGACTGCCCCTACCCCAACAGTTCCTCCTTTCTATCACTCTCCCCCCTTATCCCTTTCCCTCTTACTTTCCTGTAGAGTATGATACACAATTGAGTGTGTATGTTATTCCCTCTTTAAACCAAATGCAATGAGAAGAAGGTTGACTATTACCCTTGCACCTTCCTGCTCTTCCCCTCCATCTTAACAGCTTTCTCTCAATTTTTTTTATGTGAGATAACTTACCCTATTCTATCTCTCCCTTTCTCCTTCCAATATATTCCACTCTCACCTCTTAATTTTAGTTTTTATATATCATCCCTTCACATTCAACTCACCCTGTACTCTCTGCTTATGTATACATATGCACAAACACACACACACACATATGAACACACATACCCTATCCATACATGTATATGTATACCTTCATACGTACATGTGTGTGAGAATAAAGGGAATACTATATACATATATGTGGGTATCTCCTTCAAGTATCCTCAGACTGAGGAAAGTCCCATGAGTTATAGTTATCATTTTTCCATGTAGGAATGTAAATAGTTCATCTTTAATAAGTTCCTTATGACTTATTTTTGTTGTTTACCTTCTCATTTTTCTCTTGCTTCTTGTATTTGAAAGTCAAATTTTTGATTCAACTCTGGTATTTTCATCAAGAATGCTTGAAAGTCCTCTATTTCATTGAATGTTTGTATCTTCCCCTGAAGTATTATACTCAGTTTTGCTGGGTAGGTGATTCTTGATTTTCATCATAGTTCCTTTAACCTCCAGAATATCATATTCCAAGCCTTTCAATCCCTTAATATAGAACCAGCTAGATCTGGTGTTATCCTGATTATGTTTACTCAATACTTGAATTGTTTCTTTCTGGCTGCATGTAACATTTTCTCCTTGACCTGGGAACTCTGGAATTTGGCTATAATATTTCTAGGAGTTTTCTTTTGGGGATCTTTTTCAAGAGTCAGTGGGGTGGATTCTTTCAATTTCTATTTTACCCTTTGGTTTTATAATTTCAGCATATTTTTCCTTCATAATTTCTTGAAAGATGATGTCTAGGCTTTTGTTTTAGTCATGTTTTTCATGTAGTCCAATAATTTTTAAATTATCTTCCCAGGATCTTTTTTCCAGGTCAGTGACTTTTCCAATGACTTATTTTACATAGTCTTCTATTTTTTCATTCTCTTTTGATCTGTTTTAAAATATCATGATTTACCTTGAAGTCATTACCTTCCATTTTCTCCAATCTAATTTTGAAGAATTATTTTTTTTCCTGTGAGCTTTTCAACTTCCTTTTACATCTGGGTAATTCTGTTTCCAAGACATTCTTCTCTGCATTGGCCTTTCAGATCTCTTTTGCCATTTGAGTTGGTCTATATTTTAAGGTCTTATTTTCTTCGGTATTTTTTTGTGTCTCCTTTAGAAAGCTGTTGACTCATTTTTCATGATTTCTTGCATCACTGTCATTTCTCTTTCCTATTTTTCTTCTACTTCTCTTACTTGATTTTCAAACTCCTTTTTGAGCTCCTCCATGGCTTGTGACCAGTACATATTTTTCTTGAAGGTTTTTGATGTAAGAATTTTGATGTTTTTTTTTTTTATCTTCTTGTTCTATGTTTTTACTTTCTTTGTCATCAAAGAAGGATTTTATAGTTTGATTTCTTTTCGTCTGTTTGCTCATTTCCTCAGTCAATTACTTAACTTTTGAGCTCTTTGCCACAGTAGAACTCTGTTTCCCGATTGGAGAGTGCTGTGTCCTAAATTTCGGGGTTTTGCACAGTTGTTGTCAAAGGTACTTCTAGACATCTGCTTCAGAACTATAAGGACAACTCCATAGCTGCCATAAGCTCTGCCATGCCAGTGCTCCTTCTCACCCCAGGACAGTCACCCAAGACTACAACCCAGATCCAACTAAGGCAAAGCAAGAGAATCCTGCCTCAGCGCTAACAAATATATTCCTGCAATTGCTCTCTGATCAGCCAATTCCCTCCCCACCCCTATCCTCTGTGGTCCTGGGGTTCTGGATGGAGCCACTGCTGTTGCTTCTGCTACCTCGGCTACTGCTGCTGCTGTCATGGCTGCTGCATTTGCTGCCACCCCAGGGGCCAGGGGCCAAACTGCTCTCTTCCCTTATCCAGATCCAACAGAGTATCCCTACTGATCTTTGATTTTCTCTTTGGATTTTGTGGGTTGAGACGTCTGGCAACCACCATAGCTGCCTGTGATTCTGTCCCCTGAGGCTTCCTTTGGTCTTGTCTTTGCCACAGGTCTGTGTTATCACAGCCCATGGGGGACTGTACTCCACTCCCAGTCCCGTGCAATAGCCTTCAATTTGTCTTTAGATGGGTTTTGCAATTTTTAAATACTTAACATTTCTTCCCTACCTTCACTCTTCCCTATTTTAGTCCTTAATCTTTCAAAAGGTGTTAAATGCTTGAAAGTTTGTTTCATTTTTCCCTAGATAACATACAGGGGTTTTTCACAGAAAATCAGTCATGATACATTCAAAGATTTTTTATTTTTATTTGGACTGACACTCCTTCTGGCTCTTTAGGTACAATAATACCCTCTCTCTGTTCTTCTTTCAAATCTCTTTAGGACGGTGATGATCTTAGATAATAGCTTCACAGCTAACCGTTTCCTAAGCATTTTTCAAAGGGACTTGGGAAGCTCTGACCTGGAAAATACCAGGGGAAGAGACAAACTAGAGGAAAAAGATAAAAGAATACATGTACAATATATGAAAGAATACATATAAATAGAATATAATAAAAAGAATATATCCCAGTGAAATGTTCCATGACATTACATGGCTAAGGATTTAACAAATGTAAATTAAAAATAGTGCTGATTTAGGCTCTTTGAGAACAACTTAAAACTCAGATAGAAAGAAAAGTCTATCCAATATCACTTTAATATCTACACAACCAAGATTCAAAATTAAAATGGACAACAACATGATTTATTTGCAGTTCTTCACTCAGTACAGGATGGTCCTTAGGGGTGGGGAGTGAATGCTCAATACTAATTCTAGAAAGAAAGGACATAAAATTTGAGTAGTACTTTCAGTTGCCTTACTTGTGCAACACCCCTTTTTGAATAGCACCCATAAATAAAACTTGAATTATAATTTTGTTCCCCAGAAGGGCTATGGCTATATAAGGTACTATTGGTAACACTATACATGGCTCTATCATAATCACTCTGTTATGTCTTAATTTTTTATGACACAATATACCATATGGTCTATGGTGTTTTCTTGGCAAAGATACTGGAGTATTTTGCCATTTGGTCTCCAGTGAATTAAGGCAAACAGAGGTTTGCTCAGAGTCCCACAGCTAGTGTTGGAATTTGGATTTGAACTCAGGTCTTCCAGACTCTAGGCTCAGCATTCTATCCCCTGCACCACATAGTTGTCTCTTTGGTACCTTTTTCCTTAATGATCTAATATTGTGCTTAATTAATGTAATTAAGTTGTAATAATTCAATAAGAATTTAATAATCGAGAGAGAGCAAAAGCCCCAGCCTGCAGACTTACCGAGGATGAATCACTCATCTCTCAGACGGGTAGGATCATTGGAGCCAGGTAGGACAGTTGGGCCCTCAGTGGAAAGAGTGGCTTCTCCGGCTGCATTTGGCCCCCAGCCTGGAAGGTTAGAAACTGCCTGCCTGTATAATACAGGGGCTGGAATGGCAAAGTAAATTCTAGCAGCTCTGATCCTCCCATCCCTCCTTCATGAAACAGAAAACCCAAAGATAAGTCTCCCACCCAGATTGAAATCCCAAGTTAATGGAAATGGCCCCAGGCTTGAGATTCTCCAAGAAGGGGTGTAACTGAGACAGCCAAGAGTCTGAAGAGAAGAGAGGGTGGGGTCCCAACAAGCCCCACCTCTCCTTACCAACAAAAGCCTACTTATAGCCCAGGGGTATAGAGGCAGAAATCTGAAGTGATCAGAAGCACCCATACATACACATCTACATCCCTCATTGACTTCCCTGACTTAGCCATAAACTAGCCACCCAGAGGTATTCAAAGTCAAGGATCAGGCCCTAAACTCATAGCCTGAGAAACTAAGAAACAGGAAGTCACAATGGGAAAAAAAGAAGCCAAGAAGGAGAAGGGGAAGGCAAAAAAGTCTATTCGAGCATACTATGCAGGGCAAGAACAACAAAACGCACAGGACAATATAGACTCTCTACCCACACCTGACACCACAGAAGGAAACATGATCTGGTCCCAAGCCCAAATAGCATTCCTGGAGGAGCTTAAGAAAAATTTTAAAGACCAAATCAGGGAGGCAGTGACCAACTTGGAAAAACGTCTCAGTGAAGTAATTGGAGAAAATACCTCCCTAAAAAAGGAACTTCAAAAAATAACTGAAGACCTTAATTTGATAAAAATTAGAAACAATCAAATTGAAGCTCAGAACTCTATGATGCAGTAAGAGTCAATCAAACAAAACAAGACAATTGAAAAATTGCAAGAAAATGTAAAATATCTCACTGGAAAAATAACTGACCTAGAGAACAGATCCAGGAGAGACAACCTAAGAATTATTGGTCTACCAGAAAGCCATGATGAAAACAGCAGCATAGATAACATCCTCCAAGATATTGTCAAAGAAAACTGTCCTGAGGTCCTGGAATCAGAAGATAAAATAACTATTGACAGAATTCACCGGGCTCCTCCTGAGAGAGATCCCAAACCGAAAACTCCAAGAAATATAGTAGCCAAATTCCAGAACTACAAGATTAAAGAAAAAATTCTACAAGCAGCCAAAAAGAAACAATTCAAATATCGAGGAACTACAGTTAGGATCACACAAGACCTAGCAGCTTCTACATTAAAAGAGCAGATGGACTGGAATTTGATATTTCGTAGGGCAAGAGAGCTAGGACTACAACCAAGGATTAACTACCCGACAAAACTGAGCATAAGCTTCCAGGCAAGGAGATGGTCATTTAATGAAATAAGGGACTTCCAGATGTTCCTGAAGAAAAAGCTAGAGCTCAATGGAAAATTTGATCTCCAATTACAAGACTCAAGAAAGACATAAAAATGTAAACAAGAGAAACAGACTCACACATGCACAAGCACACACACCCACACCCACACCCACAAACACACGCTCATTACTTGGGATGCAACAAGAGCAAAATGTTCACATCCCTATATGTGGAGCTGATAACTGTCAATATTCAAAATCTTTATGATTATCATGACCTTCAAAAGGGTTATACTTAGATAGAGGGTGCGGGTATGAATGCACTAACCTGATGTCTAAAAAAAAAAAAACAAAACTATTAAGGGGATCAAAGGTACTGTAAAGGGAAAAAGGAAAGGATGAGCTAGGAAAAGGTAAAATATGCCATCTGAAGGGACATTAAAACACACTATAGAAGAGGGGAAAGAAAGAGGGAGAGGAACATCATTTAAACACTATTCTCACTGGTTCTGGTTCAAAGAGGGATCAACTTAAATCAGTGAAGTTTAAGATTTTAATGTGAATAGACACATAAATTCATTATATAGAGGAAAAGGAGGGAGGGAGAGGAGCAATGTTGGAAATTTACTCTCAATGGTTTGGAATCAAACGGGGAGTAATTCACTCTGATAAGTATAAAACCTTACTTCGTCCTATAGAAAGCAGAAGGGCAAGGGGGGGGGGTGAAAAAGAGGAGACTAAAGGGGGGGATTAGAAGGGAGGGAAACAGTAATAAGGGGAGAGGGTAGGTTAAGAAGAGGGATCACTGGGTGGGAACACTGAGGGAGGGGGTGGTCAAAAGGGAAAACTCCAAGGAGGGGAAGGGAGAAGGAAGAAACAAAAACATAAACAGGGGAGGGAATAGGATGGAGGGGAAGAGACAGATAGTCATTATTACTGTGAATGTGAATGGGATGAACTCTTCCATAAAACAGAGGTGGATAGCAGAATGGATTAAAAACCATAATCCTACAATATGCTGTCTACAAGAAACACATCTGAAACAAAGGGATACCCACAGGGTAAGGGTAAAAGGTTGGAGTAAAATTTATTATGCCTCAGCTAAAGTAAAAAAAAGCAGGGGTAGCAATACTTATCTCAGATAAAGCAAAAGCAAAAATAGATCTAATTAAAAGAGATAAAGAAGGAAACTATATCCTACTAAAAGGCACCATTGAGAATGAAGCAATATCACTACTTAATATATATGCACCAAGTGGTATAGCATCTAAATTCCTAGAGGAGAAGTTAAAGGAATTAGAGAAAGAAATAGACAGCAAAACTATACTAGTGGGGGACCTTAATCTTCCCCTCTCTGAACTCGATAAATCTAACCTCAAAATAAACAAGAAAGTAGTTAAGGAGGTGAATAGAATCTTAGAGACTAGATATGATTATCTCTGGAGAAAACTGAATGGGGACAAAAAGAATTTACTTTCCTCTCAGCAGTGCATGGTACATATTCAAAAATAGACCATGTACTAGGGCATAAAAACCTCCCAATACAGTGCAGAAAGGCAGAAATATTAAGCACATCATTCTCAGATTATGATGCAATAAAAATTATATGCAATAAAGGGCCATGGAAAGTTAGACTAAAAACTAATTGGAAATTAAACAATTTAATCCTAAAAAATTGGTGGGTCAAAAAAGAATTTATAGCAACAATCAATAATTTCATTCAAGAGAATGATAATAATGAGACAACATACCAAAATTTGTGGGATGCACTAAAGGCAGTTCTCAGGGGAAGTTTTATACCCCTGAGTGCATACTTAATTAAAGCAGAGAGAATCGAGGTCAATGAATTGAACACGAAAATGAAAAAGCTAGAAAAAGAACAAATTGAAAATCCCCAATTTAGTACTAAATTACAAATATTGAAAACCAAGGGAGAGATTAATAAAATTGAAATTAAGAAAACTATTGAACTAATAAAAAAAACTAAGAGCTGGTTTTATGAAAAAATCAACAAAATTGATAGACCCTTAGTCAATATGACAAAAAAAAGAAAGAAGAAAACCAAATTATGAGTATCAAAAATAAAAAAAGGGTGAATCTACCTCTAATGAAGAGAAAACAAAAAAAAAATAATGAGGAATTATTTTCCCAATTGTATGCATATACATATGACAATCTTAGTGAAATGGATGAATATTTACAAAATCAAAAATTGCCCAGATTAACTGAAGAGGAAGTGAATTACCTAAGTAACCCCATCTCAGAAAAAGGAATCAAACAAGGCATCAATGAACTCCCTAGGAAAAAATCTCCAGGGCCAGATGGGTTCACTAGTGAATTCTATCAAACATTTAAAGAACAATTGATTACAATACTTTACAAACTATTTGGGAAAATTAGTGAAGAAGAAGTCCTACCAAACTCTTTCGATGACACAAATATGGTACTGATTCCTAAATCAGGAAGAGATAAAACAGAGAAAGAAAATTATAGACCAATTTCCCTCATGAATTTAGATGCAAAAATTCTAAATAAAATATTAGCCAAAAGACTCCAACAACTTATCACAAAGATAATACACTCTGATCAGGTAGGATTCATTTCAGGAATGCAAGGATGGTTTAATATTAGGAAAACCATCAGTATAATTGAGCATATCAACAATAAAACTAGCAGAAATCACATGATTATCTCAATAGATGCAGAAAAGGATTTTGACAAAGTACAACATCCATTCCTATTAAAAACACTAGAAAGTATAGGAATAAATGGAGCCTTCCTTAAAATAATTGCTAGCATCTATTTGAAACCATCAGCAAGTATTATATGCAATGGGGATAAACTAGTAGCCTTTCCAATAAGATCAGGAGTGAAACAAGGGTGTCCACTATCACCCCTCTTATTCAATCTGGTACTAGAAACACTAGCAGTAGCAATTAGAGAGGAAAAAGAAATCAAAGGAATCAAATTAGGCAAAGAAGTGACCAAGCTGTCACTCTTTGCAGATGATATGATGATATACTTAGAGAATCCTAGAGAATCAAGTAAAAAACTACTAGAGACAATAAATAAATTTGGTAAATTTGCAGGATATAAAATAAACCCACATAAATCCTCAGCATTCTTGTACATCTCTAATAAAACTCAACAGCAAGAGATAGAAAGAGAAATCCCATTTAAAGTCACTGTAGACATAATAAAATATTGGGAATCTACTTGCCAAAACAAACCCAGAATCTATATGATCACAACTACAAGACACTTCTCACACAAATAAAAACAGATCTAAATAGTTGGAAAAATATCAATTGCTCGTGGCTGGGTCGAGCTAATATAATAAAAATGACAATTTTACCCAAACTAAACTATATATTTAGTGTCATACCAATCAATTTACCAAAAAACTACTTTGTAGAGTTAGACAAAATAATAACAAAATTTATTTGGAAAAACAAACGGTCTAGAATATCAAGGGAACTAATGAAAAGAAATGCTAGGGAAGGTGGACTAGCTATGCCAGATCTTAATCTGTATTATACAGCAGCAGTCATCAAAACTGCTTGGTACTGGCAGAGGTGTAGAGTAGTGGATCAATGGAATATATTAGGTGCAGGAGACCCAGCATCTAATGAATATAGCAATCTATTGTTCGATAAGCCCAAAGACCCCAGTTTTTGGGATAAGAATGCACTACTTGACAAAAACTGCTGGGAAAACTGGAATACAGTATGGCAGAAACTGGGCATAGATCATTATCTAACACCATATACCAAAATCAAGTACAAATGGGTGCATGATCTAGGTGTAAGGGATGATAATGTAAGCAATTTGGGAAAGCAAGGAATAGTTTACCTGACAGATGTGTGGAGAGGGGAAGACTTTAGGACCAAACAAGAATTAGAGAGCATTATAAAATGCAAAATGGATAATTTTGATTACATTAAATTGAAAAGCTTCTGCACAAACAAAGCCAATGTAACCAAGATCAAGAGGGAGGTGGGGAATTGGGAAAGAATTTTTACAACTTGTGTCTCTGATAAAGGACTCATTTCTAAAATTTATAGAGAATTGAGCCAAATCTATATGAATACAAGTCATTCCCCAATTGATGAGTGGTCAAAGGATATGAACAGGAAATTTTCAGAGAAAGAAATTAAAGATATCTATAAGCATATGAAGAAATGCTCTAAATCACTATTAATTAGAGAAATGCAAATCAAAACAACTCTGAGATACCACATCTCTCCAGTCAGATTGGCTAAGATGACAAAACAAGAAAGTGACAAATGCTGGAGAGGATGTGGACAAATTGGAACACTAATACATTGCTGGTGGAGTTGTGAACTTATCCAACCATTCTGGAGAGCAATCTGGAATTATGCCCAAAGGATTATAAATAATTTCATACCCTTTGACCCAGCCATACCACTTCTAGGGTTATATCCCAAAGAGATCATAGAAGTGGGAGGAAGACCCATATGTACAAAAATATTTTTAGCAGCCCTTTTTGTGGTTGCAAAGAATTGGAAACTGAAGGGGTGCCCACCAATTGGGGAATGGCTAAACAAGTTGTGGTATATGAATGTAATGGAATATTATTGTGCTATAAGAAATGAAGAGGTGAAGGATTTCATAATTACCTGGAGAGACCTATACAAACTGATGCTGAGAGAGAAGTGTAGAATCAGAAGAAATCTGTATATAATCACAGACATACCATATCTGTGATGACCAACTATGGCAGACTGGACTCTTTCCAGCAATGCAGTGATATAAGTTAATCCCGAAAGACTCAAGAAAGTGAGAAATGCCTCATCCAGAGATATAACTAGAAAGAACTGAACCTGAATCCTGATGGAAGCAAACTAAATGATCTTATTCTTCTCATTGTTTGGTTTTATTTCTTCCTTACCATCTTTCATTCCAGCTAGTACAATACGCATTTGTAATTGGAATAATATCTAATATGAATGCATTTGCAGATCATATACTGGACTATATGCTGTCATATGGGGAGGGGGGAGGGTAGTAAAGGAAATTTGAAAATCAAGGGACTATGGAATTGAAACTTATTAACTGAAACTAAACTAATAAATTAATTAAAAAAATTGCTCTAAGAAAAAAATAATTTAATAATCTACTACTATTTATGAAGAATTGTGTTAATAACTGGGAACACAAATAAAAGCAAAACAATAGTAAAAATAATAAACCCAAAATAAAATAAATAAACAAAAACAACCTCTGCTCTCAAGAATGCCATTGTCTAGTGGAGGCTCAACATGCAAAAAACTATGAACAAATAAGATATATACAAAATAAGTTGGGAAGGCACAACATTTAGAGGGATCATAAAAGGCTTCTTTAAAAGATTGGATTTAAGTAGAGCTTTAAAGAATACATGGAAGATAGGAAGGAATAAGTTCCAGGCATGGAATATGCCTAGAGTCAGGATATTAAGTGTCTTATTCAAAGACCAGGAATAAGGCTGGTGTCACTGGAATTTAGAATACATAATAGAGGTGATTTAAGGTGTGAGAAGATCAGAAAAGTAGAAAGAGGTGATATCATGAGTGCTTTTAATGCCATATGTAGAATTTTATGTTGATCCTGGAAGCCAAAAATAAAGTTAATTGAATAAGAGGAAAAGTGAATATGGTCATACCTTCCTTCTTTTTTAGGATAGAGATGAGGCAAAGAGTTAAAGAAGGAAGCTATTATAGTTGTCCACACAAGACATGTTGAGAGCCTATAACATGGTGGCTACCTTGTCAGAGAAGGTAAGATGATAAATAGCAGAGATTTGGCAACAGAATTGATCTGGGGAAAGAGAGTGAGCCATCAAGGACACTGGGGTTGTGATCCTAGGTGACTAGGAAACTGGTGGTACCCTCCAAAGTAAAAGGAAAGTTAAGAAAAGGGAAGTTCTTAAGGAAGAAAAATAAAAGGCATTTAATTTTGTATATGTTGAGTTTAAGACAAGACATACTGTAATAAATGTCTAATAGATAGCAATTGAGTTCAGGAGAGAGTTCAGGTCTGGTTAAGTAAGTTGGATTGTCATCAGCACATTGATGATAACTACATCTATGGGAGCTTGTGTAAGAGGAGAAGAGACCTGAACTAAATGAAAATACAGCAAATAAGATGGAGAAAGAGCGGTCCAACTGGAAGGAAGAAATCCAGAATAGAGTAGTAACATGAAAACCAAGGGGAAGAGGATTATCAAACATGACAAAATGTGTATAGAAGCCAACTAGATTGATAAAAAAGTCATTAGATTTGGAAATTAAGAGATCAATTATAATTTAGGAGAGTGAAGAACCAATTGAATGATGAGGTCAAAATCTAGTTGGCAAGAATTAAGAACAAAATGAGAAGAAAGAAGTAAAGGCAATGATTTTATGTAGCTTATCAAAGAGTTTAGCCACAGAAGTAAGAAAAGTTGTAGGAATGACTACTGGGGACAGATAGATCAAGTGAGTGGTATTTGAGAAGGAGAGAGACAGGTTTGTTTTTAGACAATGATGAAGCAGCAAGTTTACAGGTGGAGAGTGAAGATAAATGAAAAGTATGTTGACAAACTAGGAAATCTGCTGGAGGAGATGGAATGGAATAGGATTATTTGTGAATGTAGTGTTTTGCTTGGGCAAGGAGAATGGCCACCTTTTCCTTTGACAGAAGAAGAAAAAAAGATAGTGACAAACAGACATCTGGGTGATGTGGACAGGAGAAGAAGGAATTCTAGTCAAAATACCTCATTTTTTAATGAAAGTTGAGACAAAGTTTTCAGCTGAGAAATAAGAAGAGGGAGCCATGGAAGTTCTGAGTAGAGATGAAACTGGAAAACTATTATGGTGAATGGCATAGTGGATCAATAATTATAGATTATGTAAGCGACATTTGTCATAAAATGTACATTAATAAACTTGGGGCTCACTCTCCCACAAAAACACTGTGCATATTGCAATAATGGACTCAAACAAGAAAAAAAAATTATTGAGTCACATGTATAAATTTCACATGAGGCCAAAGCAGCTCAAAGCTACTGAAACTAAAAGGCCTCAAATTAATTCTCTCTTTGTATTGTATTCACTTGGTTCCACTTGAACAAAACATTTCTGTTGCAACAACTGTCCTACTTCAGTACCATCATCTGCTCCTCTATGTAATCATACTTTCAGTTATATGCTCCTTGAAGTTGTATCCTTCTTTGAAAGACCACAGAATAATGTGCATTCTTCTATTAACATTCAAAACAATGTGCAATCTAGTATCACCCTAAATTTCATTCCTTATCTCCTTCTAAAACTTTCCATTTATTCTTTAATGTACTCAAATTTGACTCCTTGATATCCTTTATAGATACACTGAACTTCCTATGCCTGACCAAAATGCACTCCCTTCCCACCTATGCCTATTAAATTAATTCAAAGCAAAAGTCAAATTACACCTTCTCTGTAAAACCATATTCAATCTAATTTTCTGGTAATGCCTGACTTGACATCATGTATTTTTTTTCCTTTGCGTATCTATGGTATATGTTTTAGAGATATCTCTTTAGAGTTTTGTTTTACCGTTGGACAATAAACTTCATAAGAATGGGAACCATGCCTCACTAAAAATGTGTATCTATAACAATAGCTAGCCTTTAACAGTCAGCAGATTGCATTTTACTTTATTTTTCATAATACTTTAGCTATATTAACTTAATTCAGCCTCAAGAAAATCTTGGAACACAGATGTTATTCTTATTCCCATTTTGAGATATAGAAACTGATGCTGAGTAAAGTTAAATTGATTTGTGCAAGGTCATGCAGCTGGTAAGTTTGTGAAGAAGGATTTTAACACAGGTCTCCCTGACTCTAAGTCAAGCATTCTTTACTCTTTATCCAATATATACCATGCTGTTGTAGCAACAATAGACATTTAATAAATGATATTTTTGCATTATTATTATTTGATTTAGGGTCCCTAAATATCTGTAGGTATCCAGAGTGGCTATCTAGTAGAGGGTGAAGTAGTTGTAGAAGGTCACAGAGCAATTGGGAAAAACACTTGCCAGCATAGAGAACAAAAATGTTATAGCTAACACCCGTGTATATCCTATGTAAAGAATAGAGAGTTCACTGGAAAGCACTTTTAAAGGGTCCAAGTTTAAAAATAATAGCCCTCACTTATAGTGCCTTAAGATTGACAGGACATTTTACATAATGCATAGTATTCCATGGGCGGGGGGAGGGGGGAGTAAAGTGGTGTAAAGGATACAGTGTCAGTCCTAGAGTCAGGAAGACCTTAGTCCAAAGGTGACCTCAGGCACTTACTAACCGTGTGACCCTGAGCAAATAAATTAATTCTGCCACAAATTCCTCATTTATGAAATGAAGTGGAGAAGACATAGAGATATGGAGAAATCCTATATCTTTGCAATGAAAACCCCAGAAGGGGCCATAAAGAGTCTAACATGAATGAAAGAACTGAACAAAAATTATTGTTTATTTTTAATGTATATTATTTTAGATCATTTTATTATATTATAATAATATTATATTAATTCAATATTATTATAATACATTCTTGTATTTTATTTATTTATTATAATTTATTTCATTTTAGTTTCACTAATATCTGATGAGGAAAGTATCCAAGGGATTATCATAACCACTTTTTCAAATGTGGAAAGAGTTTCAAAAGTTTAATCAATTTATCTATAGTCACAAATCCAAAATATATGATAAGTAGAATTCAAATTGGAGTTTCTTTTTCGTAAAGGTGAGATTATAACACTTTGAACTTAACCTCAGTGGCTCGAGATTTTTTTTGTTTTAAGCTATTGGGGTTAAGTCACTTGCTCAAGGTTACATGGCTAGTCATTACTTATGTAATTAGTTATGTGTGGGTGCTCATTTTCTGAGGCTGGATTTAATCTCGAGTCATCCCAACTCCGAGGCCGGCGCTCTTACTCACTGTGCCGCCTAGCCACTCCTTTTAGGGCAATTGGGGTTAAGTAACTTGCCCAAGGTCGCACGGCTAGGCTTTTGTTTGTGTGGGTTGTGTCTGAGGCCGGATCCGAACTCAGATCCTTCTGACTCCAGGGCCTGCACTCTACTCACTGTGCCACCTAGACGCCCCGAGATTTTTTAACTACCTCATGTTATTACCATATGTGACACTGAAGTAGTTTGGAATTTTGGGGATCTTACGGCTCCTCTAAGTTATTTGGGCATTGATTTCATTTTTTGATAAATGTTGAAATTCTGTCATATAGGGAGCAAATATATGCACATCATCGTCTGTATACTTTCAGGTGAGGAGTCAGTGCCAACTTTCTGGGTAACCGAGAGAATTTCCCAAGTTTATTAATCAGTGATCAAGCCAAATGAAATAAATAAGTCTCCCAGAAAGACATCCAGGCCTATTGGCTTGAGGCACTTTAACAGGAAGATAAAAATATTTAACATTTTTCTTAATAAATGTGCGTATATTTGCATGCTGTATCATAGAATTTCAAAATTTATTCAGAAAACACAAAATCAGATAATTAAAAAAAAGTATGAGAATACCTAAAGATTTTACTTAAATAATAATTTAACAAATATTTGTAAATTTCTACCCTTCGCAGGAATGCTTTAGATGTTTGTATCAATTATAATTAAATATACTATTTATTGAAAATTCATTTGCATATTACAAACATGATGTTCTGAAAGTCACTAATATATTCTGCCTTGTACCTTTATGAAAGTAAAAAATCAAAAGCAATAAATTTGAAAATATTTGCCATAATTGTGTCTCAAATCTTTACTAACCTAGCCCTATTAAAGAAAGACATCCTGGTTAAAAATTGGTTGATTCATACATTTTATAGGAACTCAATTCAAGCAGTGAAGAATCAATGTCAATATTTACTTAATTATCATGAGACTTCAAGGGTTTCTCAAAGATCCATGAATTCTTTTCTTGAAGTTAATCTTACCTGATGCATTCTGAAAGAAAGTATCCTGTAGTGCAGGTGATAAAGATGAAGCACACACGCACACACATACAGTCAACCAGGGACACAGTTGTGTATGTATGTATATGCATAATGCACATATATACACATATATTGTCTAAAATCACATATACACAAACATACATGTATGTGTCTGTGCGAGCCTCTGTGTGTGCATGCATTTCTGTGTGTCTATCAATGGAAAGTATCCAAGTTAAGATCTTGTATTTAGAAAGCATTCTGCAAAACACATGAGACCATTTTCTAAGCTGGATAATTTATTTCACAAGGGAAAAAAAAACAGAAGAGAGGGGAAACGAAAAACTCCAAAGCAAAGTAATGTCATAAAGGTTGGGGCCCTAGATAACAAAATTATCATTATCCTATTGCTAATTGAACCCAAATTCTTTCAACTTAAGAACCATTTTTAAATTAAAGTTCATACTGAAATTATGATACATGATTTGCAATGTGAAAATTATAATGGTTTAGGGAAATATTTATTTTAATATCTGATGTATTTTATAATTACTAAGAAATTGATGTTGATTAAGATCCATTTTTTTAAATAGTATTTATATATATATTTGAAACATTTAATGTTACGACCTTGAATTTCAGATCCATTTCCTTCCTCCCTTGTCACCCATTCCTTCTTGGGATATAAGTAATTCAGTATATGTTGTACATGTCTAGCTATGCAAAACATTGTCATAGTAGATATATTTTACAAGGCTGCTTATAATTCCCTCCCACTCATCCCACCCCCCACCCGGTCCATTCCCTACATGATCCTGTCCCTCTTCTATAGTGGGTACTTCCAACCTCCTCTCACCCCAAGGATGCCCTCCCATCCATCATCTCTCCTCTCATCCCCCTTCCCCCTATCCTGCTGCAGGTTGAGATATCCCATTTAGTATGTATGTCATTTTCTCCCTGAACCAAATTCAATGTGAATGTGCTTTTGCCTTTTTAGCCTTCCTTATTCTCCCCCTCCTTTGCACCCACTTCCCTACATGAGATAGTTTACCCTACCATGTCTCTCCCCATCTCCTCTTGCCACTTTCCTCTCTCACCTCATAATTTCATCCCTTGAGTACTCTCCCTTCCCAACAAAATCAACCTATGCCCTCTATCCATATATAACTGTAACCATATACACACGCATTCACATATGTATTCGTATGACCACACCCCCTTCTTCCATTATTTTCATAGTGAGAAAGATATCATCAGTCACAGATATTGCTTTTCCATATAGGAATGTAAATAGTTCAACTTTGATAAGTTCCTTTTGATTTCTTTTCCCTGATTACCTTCTCAGGCATCTCTTACTTCTTGCGACTGGATGTCAAATTTTCTATTCAACTCTGGTTTTTTCCTCAAGAATGCTTGAAAGTCCTCCATTCCACTGAATGACCATATTTTCCCCTGAAACAAAATACTCAGTTTTGCTGGGTAGGTGACCCTTGGGTTCATTCCCAGCTCTTTTGCCCTCTGGAATATCATATTCCATGCCCTTCGATCCCTCAGTGTAGAAGCTGCCAGGTCCTGGGCTATTCTGATTGTGTTCCCACAATATTGAAATTGTTTCTTCCTGGCCGCTTGTAGTATTTTCTCCTTGATCTGGGGATTCTGGAACCTGGCTATAATATTTCTGGGAGTTTTCTTTTTGGGATCTTTTTCAGGAGGTGAACGGTGGATTCTTTCAACCTCTATTTTGTCCTCTGGATCTAAAACATCAGGGCAGTTTTCCTTGAGAATTTCTTGAAGGGTGATTTCTAGGTTCTTTCTTTGATCATGGCTTTCAGGTAGTCCAATAATTTTTAAATTGTCTCTCCTGGATCTATTTTCAGGTCAGTGGTTTTTCCCATGAGATATTTCACATTGCCTTCTAATCTTTCGTTTGTTTGGATCTGCTTAACAGCATCTTGATTTCTCATAAAGTCACTAGCTTCCATTTGCTCCAGTCTAGCTCTGAAGGAATGAATCTCCTCAGTGAACTTTTGAGATTCTTTTTCCATCTGGCAAATTCGACTTTTTTAAGGCATTCTTCTCCTCATTGCCCTTTTGGGCCTCCTTTGCCATTTGAGTTAGTCTATTTTTTAAGGTGTTGTTTTCCTCAGTCAGGCAGTTGACCCTCATTTCATACTTTTCCTGCATCCTTCTCATTTCTCTTTCCAATTTTTCTTCCACTTCTCTTATTTGATTTTTAAAGTCCTCTTTAAGGTCCTCTATGGCCTGCAACCCACTCATGTTTTCCCCTGGGGCTTTTGGAGCAGGACTTCTGACCTCACAGTCCTTTTCCTGCTCTATGCCCCCAAAATAGGAGTCTAGGGTTGCATTTTTCTGTTTCCTTTGCCTTGGCATGTTGCCACTTGATTGCTTGACTTTTGGGCTTGTTGCCACACTATGGCTTTAAGGCCAGCTAGAGGAATTTTCGTCCCGAACGTGTGGGGGGCAACTTCCGTTTCTGGCAAGCTATAAACCCACACACAACTTCCACCCTAGATCACAATCCAGATCCAGGGAGGTTAAAGCAAGAGCGATTACCCCCCAAGACTGATCGCTGGATCTCCCCACGATTTGTAGCCTGGGAGCCGGAAATGCCTCTGAAAACTACACAGTGGCGTGTCTCCTCAGCAGCTTCTAGCGCCCAGGGGAGGGAGCTGACGCATTCCCCAAATACAGGTCCCAAAGTCCATAGGACACTAACCTCTTACTTTGTCCTAGGCAAGTCTATGTTGATAATTCTGGCGTCTCCACAGTTCCTGGTGTTCTGGGGTTCCTCCAGCCGGCTGCTGGCCCTGCCGCCCTGGGGCTAAAACCTCGGCTCACGTGCACCTGGGCTCGGCTCGGCGCCTGCGCTCTGCGCGCTGCCGGCTCCCAGACCACTGCGCTGGTCCTTCCTGCAGGGTGCTGGGCTGTCCTCAGCGGGAGGTTAGCTTCTCTGTGTCGTTCTGTGGGTGCTGGGGCTCCAGAAGATTTTCAGAGTCCTTTTTTACATAGTTTGTGGAGAATCTGGGGGCAGAGAGGCTTGGAAGGGCTGTTTCTACTCCGCCATCTTGGCTCCGCCCGATTAAGATCCATTTTTAAGTAATATTTTAAATTGCATTCTCCTGTTTCTATTTATTTATTTTTAGTTTTAAACATTCATTTCCTCAAGATTTTGTTACATTTTTTTCTCCCATCTTTCCCCTACCCTCAACCCAAAATAATATGCCTAATGAATACCCCTTCCCCCAATCTGGTCTCTCCTATATCCTCCCCAACCTCCACCCCCCACAACTTTCAAGTAGGGCAAAATGGATTTCTATACTCCACTAGCTGTATATCTTATTTCCCAGTTGCTTGTAAAAATAGTTTTTTTTTTTTTTACATTTGTTTTTAAAACTTTGATTTCCATATTCTTTCCCTTCTTTCCTCCTCACCCACACACATTGGGAAGACAAGCAATTCAATATAAGATGTATATGATTAGTTATGCAAAATGTTTCCATAACAGTTACATTATGAAAAACTAACTATATTTCCCTCCTTATTATCCCACCCCCCAATTATTCCATTTTCTATTTTGATCCTATCCCTTTTCAAAAGTCTTAGCTTCTAACTACCCTCTTTGAGAATCTGCCCTACCTTTTATTATCTCCCTTCTTATCCCCTTCCCCACTAATTTCCTGTAGAGTAAGGTACCCAATTGAGTGTGTATGCTATTAGCTCCTTAAGCCAAATTCAATGAAAGTAAGTTTGACCCATTCCCTTTCACCTTCCTGCTCTTCCCCTTCATTGTAACAGATTTCCCTTTCCTCTTTTATAAGAGATAATTTACTCTACTCTATCTCTCCCTTTCTCCTTTTCCCATTATATTCCTCTCTCACCTCTTAATTTTATTTCTAGTTATTATCGCTTCATATTCAACTCATCCTGTGCCCTCTGTCTATTTATACATGCACATGCAAATACACACTCATGTATGTATTTATACACTCCTATACATACACATATATATTCCCTTGAACTATTCTCATACTGAGAAATGTCTTGTCAGTTACAATTATTGTGTTTCCATCTAGGAATGTAGCTAGTTCAATTTTAATAAGTTACTTATAATTTCTTTTTCCTGTTTACCTTCTCAAGCTTCTATTTCTTCTTGTATTTGAAAGTGAAATTTTCTTTTTAGCTGTTTTTTTTTTTTCATCAAGAATACTTGAAAAAAATCTATTTCACTGAATGACTATATTTTCCCCTATAACATTACACACAGTTTTTCTTGGTAAATGATTGTCTTGTTTTAATCCTCGCTCCTTTGAAATCAGGGATGTTGTAATCCAAGCCCTTTGATCCTTAAAGTAGAATCTGATAGATATTATGTTATCCTGATTATACTCATATACATATTTGCTTTTTGGAGGGCAATTGGAGTTAAGTAACTTGCCCAAGGTCACATAGCTAGTTTTTTTGTGTGTGCACTAAATGTCTGAGTCTGGATCCAAACTCAGGTCCTTCTAACTCCAGGGCTGATGCTCTAATCAATGCACAACCTAGCCAATCCCTGATTATACTCATTTTGTTTCTTCCTGACAACTTGTAATCCTTTCTCCCTGACCTGAGAATTCTGGAATTTGGCTATGAGATTCCTAGGATAGTTCCTAGGTGAACAGGTAAATTTTGCAATTTCTATTTTGCCCCCTGGTTCTAGAATATCAGAAAAAATTTGATTGAGAATTTCTTGAATAATGATTTTTAGGTTCTTTGTTTTGGTCATAGTTTTCAGGTAGACCAATAATTTTTAAATTATCTCTCCTGGATATATTTTCCAGGTCAGCAGTTTTTCCAATGAGACATTTCACATTGCCTTCTATTTTTTCCTTTGTTTGTGTCTGTTTTATGTGTCTTGATTCCTCATAAAGTCATTAGCTTCCATTTGCTCCAATCGAATTTTGAAGGAATCATTCTCTTCAATGAGTTTTTGAAATTCCTTTTCCATCTGGTCAATTTGACTCTTTAAGGTATTCTTCTCCTCATTGGCTTTGTGGGCCTTTTTTGAGATTTGAGTTAATCTATTTTTAAGGTGATATTTTAGCAGTATTTTTTTGGGTCTCCTTTGGCAGACTGTTTACTCACCTTTCAGGATTTTCTTTTTTTTTCTTTTTAACAAATGCTTTATTAAATTCTGATTTACATAATTCATTTCCAACAGATTTGGAGTTACAATTTTTCCCTACCCACCACCCCAGAATATAAGTCCCACTAGATATCACCTCATCCAATCTGCTCTCTCCCATATCTTCTCCCATACCCCCTTCGAATTTGCCATTAGGGCAAGGTGAATCTCTGAGCCCCAATGCCTGAACATCTTATCTCTCAATTACATGCAAAATAGTATTAATAATAGTATATATACATTTGAAACATTTAATTTTAAGACTTTGAATTTCAGATCCATTCCCTACCTCCCTTGTCACCCACTCCCTCTGGGAAGATAAGTAATTCAGTATGCATTGTACATGTATACTTATGCAAAACATTATCATACTAGATATATTGTAAAAGACTGCTTATATTTCCCTCCCACCTGTCTCACCTCCCACCTGGTCCATTCCCTACTTCGATCCTGTCCCTCTTTGGAAGTAGGTACTTCCAACCTCCCCTCCCCCTAGAATGCCCTCCCATCCATCACCACCACTCTCATCCCCCTGGTGAGAGAAGAATATAATAGGATGAGATATATATAGAGAGAATGGTGTAAATTATCTCATATGGAAGGATAAAGAAATAACTGTTACAATGCAGGAGAAGAACAAGAAGGCAAAAGGGAATGGGTCAAGCTTAATCTCATTGAATTTGGCTTAGGGAGGGAATGACATACACACTGAATTGGGTGTCTTGTCCTACATGAGAGTAGGGGAGAAGGAGATGAGAAGGGGGATGATGGAGGGAGTGCAGCTTTGGGGCAGAGAGTAGTTAGAATCACATACTTTTTTAAAGGGGTGGTGTAAAAGTAAAGAATGGAAAAGTAAGGGACAGGATAGGATGCATGGAAATATAGTCAGTCTTTCACAATATATCCACTATGGAAATGTGTTGTGTAACTAAACATGTACAACATATATTGAATTCCTTAGCTTCCCAGTAAGGGTGGGTGATCAAGGAATAAGGGAAAGAATCTGGAATTAAAAGTTTAAAAATCAAATGTTTAAAAATATTATTGGGGGGGAGGAGTCAAGAAGGCAGTGAAGAAGTAAGAAGACTCCTTGTGCTCCCCCCATATCCATCTTGAATATCTATAAAAATGACTCTAAACAAACTTCAGGACTATAAAAACCACAAAGAGAGAGAGGAACAAACCTCTTGCTGAAGACAGCCTGGCAGATTGGCAGGAAGGGTAGATCAGTACATGCTAGGAATAGAGCCCAGCTCCATGTGAGTCTGAGATTTCAGCCTCAGGGCAACCACAACCAGCCATGGTCAGAATAGCATTGTGAGAGTGGATCACCAGCAGCTGTGGTGGTTTCCAGAATTATCAACCCATAAATGCCAAAGACAAAGTGAGAGGACGTTGGGAAAGTGGTGTCCGGGAGTGCAGTGCGGCTTCTGTCCCTGGGGCAAGATGAAGCTGTGGCACAGTGGCCACTGCAACATGGCTGCTTCAGAGCTTCTGGCCTACAGAATATAGGGGGACCAAGCAGCCAGTCTGAGGTGTAATCACTCTTGCTTTAAACTGCTTGGGTGTGGATTGTTGTCTAGGATGGAGGTCCTGGGGTACATGAACAGTTTGGCAGAGCCAGTGGAGGTTTGTAAGAGAGCATGAAATGGGTCCAGCAGAGGAGAAAACCCCAGACATTTGAGACAATACTCTCCTCTTTGGAGACAGAGTTCTCCTGTGGCAAAAAATTCAAAAGTCAAGTAAGTAAGTGGCAACATGAGCAAGCAAAGGAAGCTAAGCAAGCACAGCAATCCAATTTTATATTCCTTGTTGGGGACAAAAAGGATCAAAGCATGGAATAGTAGGAAGACAATGCACCAAAAGCTTCCGAGAAAACTATGAACTGGTAACAGGACAGAAGAAGTTAAGAAGGATTTTGAAAACCAAATAAAAGAAGTGGAGGAAAAACTGGGAAGAGAAATGAGAACGCTAGAATATCATGAAAAGCAAAAACCATCAACAAACTGACTGAAGAAAATAACACCTTAATAACTGACTAACTCAAATGGCAAAAAATATTTTTAAAAAAGCCAATGAGGAGAAGAACATAATAAAAAAGGCCAAATTTGCCAGATGAAAAAAAAAAAAAGAATCACAAAACCCCACTGAAGAGAATAATTCCTTGAGATTTAGATGGAGCAAATGGAAGCTAGGGACTTTATTTTTTTTTTTTTCATTTTGCTTTTATTTTTTTTTTTTATTTTTTGTTCATTAAACCAATGCTTTATTAACTACTGGTATACACCCCAGAATAGCAGTCCCACTAGATATCCCATCAACCAGTCTGCTCTCTCCCATATCTTCTCCCATACCCCCTTTGACTTTGCCATTAGGGCAAGGTGAATCTCTGAACCCCAATGCCTGGACATCTTATGAAATATTCAATTTAAAAACTTCTATTTTCAGATCCATTCCCTTCCACCCTTGTCACCGACTCGCTCTGAGAAGATAAGCAATTCAGTGAGTGTTGTAGATGCATAGCTATGCAAAACATTACCATAGTAGATATATTGTAAAAGACTGTTTATATTTCCCTCCCACCCATATCACCTCCCACCTGGTCCATTCCCTACTTTAATCCTGTCCCTCTTTGAGAGTGGGTACTTCCAAACTCCCCTCCCCCCAGAATGCCCTCCCCTCCTTCCTCCCCCATCTCAACCCCCTTTCCCCTCCTCTCCTGCAGGGTGAGATATACCATTTAGTATGTCATTCTCTCCTTGAGACAACTTCAATGAGAATATGGTTTTGCCTTTTTGATTTCCTGTTCTAACCCTCCCCTGCAACTACTTCTCCTTGCCTCTTCTACATGAGATAGTTTACTCTACCCTGTCTCTCCCCATCTCCTCTTGCCACTTTCCTCTCTCACCTCTTGACTTCACCCCTTAAGAATCATCCCTTCTGGCGGAGCCAAGATGGCGGAGTAGAAACAGCTTGTCCAAGCCACTATGCCCCCAGATTCCCCCCAAATTATGTAAAAGGGGACTCTGAACAACTTCTGGAGCCCCAGCACCCACAGAACACCACAGAGAAGCTAACCTCCCGCTGAGGACAGCACAGCAGCCCTGCAGGAAGGACCAGCACATTGGTCTGGGACCTAGCAGCGCACAGCATGCAAAGAGAAGGAGCCTAGCTGAGCCCAGGTCCGCATGAGCCGAGGTTTTGCCCCAGGGCGGCAGGGCCAGCAGCCGGTAGGAAGAATCCCAGAACACCAGTAGCTGTGTCAACTCAACAATTATCAACATAGACATGCCTAGGACAAAGTAAGAGGTTAGTGTCCTATGGACTTTGGGTCCGGTATTTAGGGAATGCGTCGGTTCCGTCCCCTGGGGGCTAGAAGCTGCTGAGGAGACACACCATTTGGTAGTTTTCAAGGCAGCTCCAGCTCCCAGCCTGCAAATCATAGGGAGTTCCAGCGATCAGTCTTGGGGGGTAATCGCTCTTGCTTTAACTTCCCTGGATCTGGATTGTGATCTAGGGTGGAAGTCCTGGGTGGGTTTACAGCTTGCCAGAAACAGAAGTTGCCCCCCACACGTTCGGGACAAAAATTCCTCTAGCTGGCCTTAAAGCCATAGTGTGGCAACAAGCCCAAAAGTCAAGTAATTAAGTAGTAACATGCCAAGGCAAAGGAAACAGAAAAATGCAACCCTAGACTCCTATTTTGGGGGCATAGGGCAGGAAAAGGACTGTGAGGTCAGAAGTCCTGCTCCAAAAGCCCCAGGGGAAAACATGAGAAGTTTGCAGGCCATAGAGGACCTTAAGAAGGACTTTAAAAATCAAATAAGAGAAGTGGAGGAAAAATTGGAAAGAGAAATGAGAAGGATGCAGGAAAAATATGAAATGAGGGTCAACAGCCTGACTGAGGAAAACAACACCTTAAAAAATAGACTAAGTCAAATGGCAAAGGAGGCCCAAAAGGGCAATGAGGAGAAGAATGCTTTAAAAAGTCTAATTTGCCAGATGGAAAAAAGAATCTCAAAAGTTCACTGAGGAGATTCATTCCTTCAGAGTTAGACTGGAGCAAATGGAAGTTAATGACTTTATGAGAAATCAAGATGCTGTTATGCAGATCCAAACAAATGAAATATTAGAAGGCAATGTGAAATATCTCATGGAAAAAACCACTGACGTGGAAAATAGATCCAGGAGAGACAATTTAAAAATTATTGGCCTACCTGAAAGCCATGACCAAAGAAAGAACATAGAAATCACCCTTCAGGAAATTCTCAAGGAAAATTGCCCTGATGTTTTAGATCCAGAGGGCAAAATAGAGGTTGAAAGAATCCATAGATCACCTCCTGAAAAAGATCCAAAAAGAAAATTCACAGGAATAATATAGCCAGGTTCCAGAATCCCCAGATCAAGGAGAAAATACTACAAGCAGCCAGGAAGAAACAATTTCAATATTGTGGAAACACAATCAGAATAGCCCAGGACCTGGCAGCTTCTACACTGAGGGATTGAAGGGCATGGAATATGATATTACAGAGGGCAAAAGAATTGGGAATGAACCCAAGGGTCACCTACCCAGCAAAACTGAGTATTTTGTTTCAGGGGAAAATATGGTCATTCAGTGGAATAGAGGACTTTCAAGCATTCTTGAGGAAAAAACCAGAATTGAATAGAAAATTTGACATCCTGTCACAAGAAGGAAGAGATGCCTGAGAAGGTAATCAGTGAAAAGAAATCAAAAGGAACTTATCAAATTTGAACTATTTACATTCCTATATGGAAAAGAAATAATTGTGACTGATGATATCTTTCTCACTATGAAAATAATGGAAGAAGGGTGTGTGGTCATGTGAATACATATGTGAATGTGTGTGTATATGCTTACAGTTATATATGGATAGAGGGCATAGGTTGAATTTGTTGGGAAGGAAGAATACCCAAGGGATGAAATTATGAGGTGAGAGAGGAAATTGGCAAGAGGAGATGGGGAGAGACAGGGTACGGTAAACTATCCCATATAGAAGAAGCAAGGGGAAGTGGTCGCAAAGGAGGGGGAGAATAAGGAAGGCTAAAAAGGCAAAACCACATTCACATTGAATTTGGTTCAGGGAGAAAATGACATACATACTAAATGGGATATCTCAACCTGCAGCAGGATAGGGGGAAAGGGGATGAGAGGAGGGATGATGGATGGGAGGGCATCCTTGGGGTGAGGGGAGGTTGGAAGTACCCACTATAGAAGAGGGACAGGAACATGTAGGGAATGGACCAGGTGGGGCTGGGATGAGTGGGAGTGAATTATAAGCAGCCTTGTACAATGTATCTACTATGATAATGTTTTGCATAGCTAGACATGTACAACATATACTGAATTACTTATCTCCCCAGAGGGAATGGGTGACAAGGGAGGAAGGAAATGGATCTGAAATTTGAGGTCGTAACATTAAATGTTTCAAATATATATAAATACTATTATTAATACTCTTTTGCTTGTAATAGGGAGATAAGATGTGTAGGCATTAGGACACAAAGATTCACCTGCCTCTAATGGAAAGTCGATGGGGGTATGGGAGAAGGGATGGGAGAGAGCAGATTGGACGAAGCGATATCTTGTGGGACTACTATTCTGGGAGGCTGGGTAGGGGAATAATGGGGGGAAATGATTGTAACTCAAAATCTGGTGGACATGAATGATGTAAAACAGATGTTAATAAAGTATTTGTTTAAAAAAAGAAAAAAGAATCATCCCTTCCCATCAAATTCAACCTGTGCCCTCTATCCATGTATACCTATAAACATATGTCCATATACCTTTCTTCAATTATTTTCATAATGAGAAAGGTTTCATCAGACACAGTTATTGTTTTTTCCATGTAGGCATGCACATAGTTCAACTTTGTTAAGTTCCTTTTGATTTCTTTTCCTTGATTACCTTCTCAAGCATCTCTTGCTTTGTGTGTCTGAATATCAAATTTTCTATTCAACTCTTGTTTTTTCCTCAAGAATGCTTGAAAGTCCTCTATTCCACTGAAAGACCATATTTTCCCCTGAAACAAGATACTCAGTTTTACTGGATAGGTGACCCTTGGCTTCAATCTCAGCTCTTTTTCCCTCTGGAATATCATATTCCATGTCCTTCCATCCCTCATTGTAGAAGCTGCCAGGTGCTGGGCTATTCTGATTGTGTTTCCACCATATTGAATTTGTTACTTCCTGGCTGCTTGTAGTATTTTCTCCTTGATCTTGGAGTTCTGGAACCGGGCTATAATATTCCTGGGAGTTTTCTTTTTGGGATCATTTTCAGGAGGTAATTGGTGAATTCCTTCAATGTCTATTTCCCCCTCTGGGTCTAACACATCAGGGCAATTTTCCTTGAAAATTTCTTTAAGGATGATTTCTATCTTCTTTCTTTTATCATGGCTTTCAGGTAGTCCAAAGATTTCTAAATTATCTCTCCTGGATCTATTTTCCAGGTCAGTGGTTTTTCCCATGAGATATTTCACATTGCCTTCTATTCTTTCATTTGTTTGGATCTGTTTAGCAGCATCTTGATTCCTCATAAATTCACTAGCTTCCATTTGCTCCAGTCTAACTCTGAGGGAATGAGTCTACTCAGTGAGCTTTTGAGATTCTTTTTCTAACTGGCAAATTCAGCTTTTTAAGGCATTATTCTCCTCATTGCCTTTCTGAGCCTCTTTTGCCATTTGAGTTAGTCTATTTTTTAAGGTGTTATTTTCCTCAGTCAGGCTGTTGACTGTCATTTCATACTTTTCTTGCATCTTTCTCCTTTCTCCTCCCAATTTTTCCCCCACTTCTCTATCTGCTTCTTATGGTCTTCTATGGTTTGTAGCCAGCTTGTATTTTCATTTGGAGCTTTTGGTGCAGGGGTTCTGACCTCACAGTCCTGCTCCATGCTTTGATCCTCTTTGCCCCCAAAATAGGAGTCCGATGTTGAATTTTTCTGTTTATTTTGTTTCTTTTGCCTAAGCATGTTGCCACTTAATTACTTGATTTTTGGGCTAGTTGCCACTGTAGGACTCTGCCACCCGACAAGAGTGCTTCTGTCCCAAACATGGGGTCTTCACAACTTCTGCCCATTGGGTGGCCTCTGTAAAACCTCCACCTGCTCTGGCAAATTGAATACTCACCCCAAACTTCCCCCCAGACCACAATCCTGATCCAGGCAGTTTAAAGCAAAAGCAATTAATCCCCAGACTCACTGCAGGATCTCCCTACAGTTCACATACCAGGAGCTAGAGCCGCCACTGAAGCTGCAAAATGGCTTCTGTGCTGTGTTTCTTTTTGTCCCTAGGGGAGGAAGCCAACATGTTCCCCAAGTATTGGTCCCAAAGTCTATAGGGCACTAACCTCTCTCTTTGTCCTATGCATATCTGTGCTGATAATTCTGGAATTGCCACAGCTGCTGGTGTTTTGGAGTCCCTCCAGCTGGCTGATGACCCAGCTGCCCTAGGGCTAAAACCACTGTTCTCTCAGGCCTGGGCCAGCTAGTGACTTTATGAGGAATCAAGATACTATTAAACAGATGCAAAAGAATGAAAAAATAGTAGACAATGTGAAACATCTCATTGGAATAACCACTGACTTGGAAAATGGATCCAAAAAAAATATTGGACTTCTTGAAAACCATGATTAAAAAAAGAATGTGGAAATCATCCTTCAAGAAATTCTCAGGGAAAATTGCCCTGATGTTTTAGAGGATAAAATTGAAATTGAAATAATTCATCTATAACCTTTTTAGAATGATCCCCAAAAAAGAAACTCCTGTGGACATTTTAGTCGGGTCAAGACTTCCCATATAAAGGAGAAAATATTACAATTAGACAAGAAGAAACAATTTCAATATTATGGAAATGCAATTAGGATAACACAGGATCTGACAGCTCTATATTGAGGGATCAAAGGGCTTACAATATGATATTCCAGAGGTCAAAGGAGGAATTAAAACCAAGACTCAACTACCTATCAAAACTGAATATCATGTTTCAGGACAAAATCTGGTAATTCAATTAAATAGAGGACTTTCAAGAATATTTGATAAAAAAAAGTTGAATAGAAAATTTGACACTCAGGTACAAGAATCAAGAGAAGTGTGAGAAGGTAAACATGGAAAAGAAATCATAAGGAACTTTTCAAAGTTGAACTATTTAAATTTTTATATAGAAAAATGATAATTGTAACTTATGAAACTCTTCTCAGTATGAATATAGTTGAAGGGAATATAAAAGTATATAGATAGATAGATAAGTATATATATATGTATGTATATACATATATATGTATATATATATATATGATGTGTGTGTGTGAACATGCATACATATGTCTATATAGGAGGCTATATGGGTATAGGAATTCATATGTGAGTTTGTGTATACATGGTATATATGTGTACAGGTATACATAGAGGGCACAGGAAAGGTTGAATAGGATGGTATGATACTTACAAGTCGAAATTGAGAGGTGAGAGAGGAATATAATGAGAGGAGATAGGGAGAGACAGATCAGGGTAAATTATCCTATATAGAAGAGGCAAGGGAAAACTGTTCCAATGGAGGGATAGAACAGGAAAGCAAAAGGGAGTGGGTCAACCTTACTCTTACTGAATTTGTCTTAGGGAGGGAATGACATATACACTAAATAGGGTATTTCACCCTACAGGGGTGTAGTGGGGAAAGGGATGAGATGGAGATGATGTAGGGGAGGGCAGGTTGGGGGGGAAGGATGTTGGAAGCACACACTTTTGAAGATGGGCAGGGTCAAAGTAGAGAATAACAAAAGTGGGGAATGAGATAGGATGGAGGATAATCTTTTACAATATATCCACTATGGACATATTTTGCATAGTTACACATGTACAACCTATATTAAAGTGCTTATCTTCCCAGTAAGGGTGGGTGATAAGGAAGGGAAAGAATCTAGAACCCAAAATTTTAAAATAAAATATTAAAAATATATGTTTGTTTGGTTTTTTTTACATGTAACTGGGAAATAAGTTACATAGGCACTGCACTATAGAGGTCTATTTTGCCCTATTGGAAAGTCCAAGCAGGGATGGGGAGTATACAGGAGAGGGCAAATTGGGAGAGGAGGTATTCAGTGGGATTGCTGTTTTGGGGTGGTGGGTAGTGGAAAAAAGGGAAAAAATGTGTAACTCAAAATCTTGTGGAAATAAATGATGTAAACTAAAAATAAACAAAAAATTTAATTAAAAAAAAGGAGAGTGTCAATGGAGAAACTAGAATGGGGGGGGCAGGATAGGATTTAGGGAAATATAATCAGTCTTTCACAATATAATTACTATGGAAACATTTTTTCATAACTACACATGTACAGCTTATACTGAATTGCTTGTCTTCCCAATGTGGTTGTGTGTAAAGGTAAGAATGGAGAAAATCTGGAAATCAAAAATTTAAAAACAAATGTTAAAATAAAAAAAAAAAATGTGTTCTTTCACATGCACCTGGACAGGCACTGGGGTATAGTAATCAATCCATCTAGCACTAGTAGAAAGTAGGGAGTGGGATGGAGAGGATATGAGAGAACATATTGGGGTAAGGGTTATTCAGTAAGCTGTCTATCTTGGGGTGGGGGTTAGGGAAAAGGCAGAAAAAAAATTGTCACTCAAAATCTTGTGGAAATAGATGTTGAAAACTAAAAATAAATTAAGAACTTTAAAATATTTTAACTTAAGAAATATTTTTTTTCATGCAACTGGGAAATAAGACATACAGGCTCTGGGGGTATGGAGATCCATCTTGCCCTACTGGAATTTTGGAGGGGGCATGGAGGAAGATATAAGAGAGAGAAGATGGGGGAGGTAGTACACAGTGAAATCACTGTTTTGGGGTGGTGAGTAGGGGAAAGATGGGGAGAAATTTTGTAACTCAAAATCATGTGAAAATAAATGATGTAAACTAAAAATAAACATAAAATTAAAAACAATCTAGATCTCCTTTGCTAATTGATTGAATTTCTTTTCATAATCTTGTTTTTCTTGAAATGTTCTTTTTCATTTTGTTGTTTTAGTTTTGTTTTTTTGTTTTTCCTCAGTCTCTCTCATTTGATTTTTATTGTTTTGGCTTGTTTGTTTTTGTTTTTGTTTTCTTTTTGGAGGGTGGAGGCAGGGCAGTTGGGGATAAGTGATATGCCCAAGGTCACACCAGGCTAATAAGTGTTAAGAGTCTCAGGTCAAATTTTAACTTAGGTCCTCCTGCCTGCAGTGTTGGTACACTATTCACTGCACTGCTTTGCCACCCTTCTCATTTGATTTTCAAAGCTTTTTTTAAAGTTCTTTTATTAATTCTTTCTGGACATGTTACAATTTTACATTACTCTTGGTAAGAAGTGAGTTTCTATGTTGAATGTGAACCCTGTTCTTCTCCATTCCCACAGTATCTCTCTATTATTAGACTCTTTCTTGTTTGCCTGTGCATTGATTTATGGGTGGAAGCCAGGGATAATATCCCTGGCCCCAGATCTTCCTTCAGTTCTCTTCTCTGACCTTGATCCCAAACCAAGAACTACAACCTCCTGTAAGTGATCAAAGCAAACGGTAGCCCCACCCTACTGCTTCTGCACTCATCAGGCTTGAACTGGTTCCATGTCACACAATCACATCTCCACAGCACACCTGGGTTTGGCATTCTTGGAATTCCTCCTCAGCAGAGGTTCCCTTGATTTTCCTAAACCCAGACACCCAACTCTCCTCACTGTTCCTGGGGTTAAACGTTCTTTTGTCTTGGGGCTGAAGCTGAGGTAACCCCAGGGCATGCAGGTTATTGGTTAAACTTTCCCTTGCCTGGAGGGATTTGCTCTTCACAAGGACCAACCTAGGATTGTTTTTTCTAATCTTTAAAAATTTTAAAATCTTCTAGGAATGTCCCAAGAAGACTTCTGTTCTGTCCCATCTCTTACTTATTTTTACCTCTATGTTTGCCCTAGGGCACTGTTTTGTCTTTTTTGTGCAGTAAAATCTTGAGAGCCTGGAATTTTGTCACCTACTCTGCCATCTTCCTAGAATCCTCTTGGCAGGTGTATTATTGATTAGAATTTCTTGGCCTATTATGTAAACTACTATTTATTTGAAACTCAATAAGAAATAATTTTGTTAATTAGGTCTTCAACTAAAACTGAAATATTTGTGAAAGATCAGCCCAAAATGACACAATTCAATGAAACATTACATGCTTAAACATACCATTAGTCATAAATATCAAATTATAAATTAATTACTCAGTTAGATTTTCCAAAGTTCCAGTTAATTAAAAAAATGAAATTATTGATTTCAAGAAGCATGTACAAAAATGACCAAAAGAACAGAAAGCATTTACTTGAGGGGTTGGATAGAACACACATTTTACTAAATTCATTTTGAGTCATTTATAGGGACATTAGCAATGTTAAATACAAGTGTGCCAAATGTTGTCCTTGATAGTTATCTTGAATATTGGACGATTCTTAGCAGAGTTGGAATCAGTCACTTGTTACTAATACTTAAGCATTTCTTTTTTTTTTTTTAAATTAATTTATTAGTTTAGTTTCAGTTAACAAGATTCAATTCCATAGTTCCTTGATTTTCAAATTTCCTTTACTTCCCTCCCCCCTCCCCACACGACAGCATATAGTCCAGTATAGGATCTGCAAATGCATTCATATTAGATATTATTCCAATTACAAAGGCATATTGTAATAGGTGGGATGAAAGATGGAAAAGAAGAAATAAACCAAACAATGAAAAGAACAAGATCATTTAGTTTGCTTCCATCAGGATTCAGGCTAAGTTCTTTCTAGTTATATCTCTGGGTGGCACTTTTCTCACTTTCTTGAGTCTTTCAGGATTGACTTATATCACTGCATTGCTGAAAAGAGTACAGTCTGTCATAGTTGGTCATCAGAGATATGGTATGTCTGTGATTGTATACAAATTTCTTCTGATTCTACTCTTCTCAGTCAGCATCAGTTTGTATAAGTCTCTCCAGGTAATTATGAAATCCTTCACTTCCTCGTTCCTTATAGCACAATAATATTCCATTACATTCATAAACCACATCGTCTTTAGCCATTCCCCAATTGATGGGCACCCCTTTAGTTTCCAATTCTTTGCAACCACAAAAAGGGCTACTAAAATATTTTTTGACCATATAGGTCTTCCTCCCACTTCTATGATCTCTTTGGGATATAACCCTAGAAGTGGTATGGCTGGGTCAAAGGGTATGAAATTATTTATAATCCATTGGGCATAATTCCAGATTGCTCTCCAGAATGGTTGGATCAGTTCACAACTCCAGCAGCAATGTAATAGTGTTCCAATTTGTCCACATCCTCTCCAGCATTTGTCACTTTCTTGTTTTGTCATCTTAGCCAATCTGACTGGAGGGATGTGGTATCTCAGACTTGTTTTGATTTGCATTTCTCTAATTAATAGTGATTTAGAGCATTTCTTCATATGCTTATAGATATCTTTAATTTCTTTCTCTGAAAACTTCCTATTCATGTCCTTTGACCATTTATCAATTGGGGAATGACGTGTATTCATATAGATTTGGCTCAATTCTCTATAAATTTTAAAAATGAGTCCTTTATCAGAGACACAAGTTGTAAAAATACTTTCCCAATTTCCCACCTCCTTCTTGATCTTGGTTGCATTGGCTTTCTTTGTACAGAAGCTTTTCAATTTAATGTAATCAAAATTATCCATTTTGCATTTTATAATGCTCTCTAATTCTTGTTTGGTCCTAAAGTCTTCCCCTCTCCACACATCTGCCAGGTAAGCTATTCCTTGCTTTCCCAAATTGCTTACAGTATCATCCTTTACAACTAGATCATGCACCCATTTGGACTTGATTTTGGTATATGGTGTTAGATAATGGTCTATGTCCAGTTTCTGCCATACTCTATTCCAGTTTTCCAAGCAGTTTTTGTCAAATAGTGCATTCTTATCACAAAAACTGGGGTCTTTGTGTTTATTAAATAATAGATTGTTATATTCATTAACTGCTGGGTCTCCTGCACCTAATCTATTCCATTGATCCACTACTCTACACCTCTGCCAGTACCAAGCAATTTTGATGACAGCTGCTGTATAATACAGATTAAGATCTGGCATAGCTAGTCCAACTTCCCTAGCATTTCTTTTCATTAATTCCCTTGATATTCTAGACCGTTTGTTTTCCAAATAAATTTTGTTATTATTTTGTCTAACTCTAGAAAGTATTTTTTTTGGTAAATTGGTTGGTATGGCACTAAATATATAGTTTAGTTTGGGTAAAATTGTCATTTTTATTATATTAGCTTGACCCAGCCATGAGCAATTGATATATTTCCAACTATTTAGATCTGATTTTATTTGTGTGAGAAGTGTCTTGTAGTTGTGATCATATAGATTCTGGGTTTGTTTTGGCAAGTAGATTCCCAAATATATTATAATGTCTACAATGATTTTAAATGGGATTTCTCTTTCTATCTCTTGCTCTTGAGTTGTATTAGAGATGTACAGGAATGCTGAGGATTTATGTGGGTTTATTTTATATCCTGCAAATTTACCAAATTTATTTATTGTCTCTAGTAGTTTTTTACTTGATTCTCTATGATTCTCTAAGTATATCATCATATCATCTGTGAAGAGTGATAGCTTGGTCACTTCTTTACCTAATGTGATTCCTTTGATTTCTTTTTCTTCTCTAATTGCTACTGCTAGTGTTTCTAGTACCAGATTGAATAAGAGGGGTGATAGTGGACACCCTTGTTTCACTCCGGATCTTATTGGAAAGGCTTCTAGTTTATCCCCATTGCATATCATACTTGCTGATGGTTTCAAATAGATGCTGTCAACTATTTTAAGGAAGGCTCCATTTATTCCTATACTTTCTAGTGTTTTTGATAGGAATGGGTGTTGTACTTTGGCAAAAGCCTTTTCTGTATCTATTGAGATGATCATGTGGGTTCTGCCAGTTTTGTTGTTGATGTGCTCAATTATACTGATGGTTTTCTTTACATTAAACCGTCCTTGCATTCCTGGAATGAATCCTACCTGATCAGAGTGTATTATTTTTGTAATAAGCTGTTGGAGTCTTTTGGCTAATATTTTATTTAGAATTTTTGCGTCTAAATTTATGAGGGAAATTGATCTATAATTTTCTTTCTCTGTTTTATCTCTTCCTGATTTAGGAATCAGTACCATATTTGTGTCATAGAAAGAGTTTGGTAGGACTTCTTCTTCACTAATTTTCCCAAATAGTTTGTAGAGTATTGGAATCAATTGTTCTTTAAATGTTTGATAGAACTCACTAGTAAACCCATCTGGCCCTGGAGATTTATTCCTAGTTAGTTCATTGATGGCTTGTTTGATTTCTTTTTCTGAGATGGGGTTATTTAAGTAATTCACTTCCCTTTCAGTTAATCTGGGAAACTTGTGATTTTGTAAAAATTCATCCATTTCACTAAGATTGTCATATTTATGTGCATACAATTGGGAAAAATAAATCCTCATTATTTTTTTGATTTCCTCTTCATTGGAGGTAGATTCACACTTTTTTATTTTTGATACTCATAATTTGGTTTTCTTCTTTCTTTTTTTATCATATTGACTAAGGGTCTATCAATTTTGTTGATTTATTCATAAAACCAGCTCTTAGTTTTATTTATTAATTCAATGGTTTTATTACTTTCAATTTTATTAATCTCACCTTTGGTTTTCAATATTTCTAATTTAGTACTAAATTGGGGATTTTCAATTTGTTGTTTTTCTAGCTTTTTCAATTGCATGTCCAATTCATTGACCTCCCTTCTCTCTGCTTTAATTAAGTATGCACTCAGGGATATAAAAATTCCCCTGAGAACTGCCTTTAGTACATCCCAAAAACTTTGGTATGTTGTTTCATTATTATCATTCTCTTGAATGAAGTTATTGATTGTTTCTATAATTTATTGTTTGACCTACCAATTTTTTATGATTAAATTGTTTAATTTCCAGTTAGTTTTTAGTCTCTCTTTCCATGGCCCTTTATTGCATATAATTTTTATTGCATCATGATCTGAGAATGATGTACTTAATATTTCTGCCTTTCTTCACTGGATTGTGAGGTTTTTATGCCCTAGTACATGGTCTATTTTTGAGTATGTACCATGCACTGCTGAGTAGAAAGTAAATTCCTTTTTATCCCCATTCAGTTTTCTCCAGAGATCCATCATATTTAGTCTCTCTAAGATTCTATGCACCTCCTTAACTTCTTTCTTGTTTATTTTAAGGTTAGATTTTTCGAGTTCAGAGAGGGGAAGTTTAAGGTCCCCCACTAGTATAGTTTTGCTATCTATTGCTTCCTCTAATTCCTTTAACTTCTCCTCCAGGAATTTAGATGCTATACCACTTGGTGCATATATATTAAGTAGTGATATTGCTTCATTCTCAACAGTGCCTTTTAGTAGGATATAGTTTCCGTCCTTATCTCTTTTAATTAGATCTATTTTTGCTTTTGCTTTATCTGAGATAAGTATTGCTACCTCTGCTTTTTTTTACTTTAACTGAGGCATAATAAATTTTACTCCAACCTTTTACCTTTACCCTGTGGGTGTCTCTTTGTTTCAAATGTGTTTCTGGTAGACAGCATATTGTGGGATTATGGTTTTTAATCCATTCTGCTATCTGCCTCTGTTTTATGGGAGAGTTCTTCCCCTTCACATTCAAAGTAATAATGACTATCTCTCTGTTCCCCACCATCCTATTCCCTCACCTGTTTATGTTTTTGTTTCTTCCTTCTCCCTTCCCCTCCTTGAAGTTTTCCTTTTGGCCACCCCCTCCCTCAGTGTTCCCACCCAGTGATACCTCTTCTTAACATACCCTCTCCCCTTACTACTGTTTCCCTCCCTTGTAATCTACCCCTTTAGCCTCCTCTTTTTCACCCACCTTACCGTTCTGCTTTCTATAGGACGCAATAAGTTTTTATTCTTATCAGAGTGAATTACTCCCCGTTTGATTCCAAACCAATGAGAGTGAATTTCAAACATTGCTCCTCTCCCTCCCTCTTTTTCTGCTATTTAATGAATTTATGTGTCTATTCACATTAAAATCTTAAACTTCACTGATTTAAGTTGATCCCTCTTTAAACCAGAACCAGTGAGAATAGTGTTTAAATGATGTTCCTCTCCCTCTTTCTTTCCCCTCTTCCATAGTGTGTTTTTAACGCCTGTTCAGATGGCATATTTTACCTTTTCCTAGCTCATCCTTTCCTTTTTCCCATTACAGTCTCTTTGATCCCCTTAATAGTTTTGTTTTTTTTTAGACGTCAGGTTAGTGCATTCATACCCACACACTCTATCTAAGTATAACCCTTTTGAAGGTCATGACAATCATAAAGATTTTGAATATTGACAGTTATCAACTCCACATATAGGGACGTAAACATTTTGCTCTTGTTGCATCCCAAGTAATGAGCATGTGTTTGTGGGTGTGGGTGTGTGCACTTATATGCATGTGTGAGTCTGTGTTTCTCTTGTTTACCTTTTTATGTCTTTCTTGAGTCCAGTAATTGTAGATCATATTTTCCTTTGAGCTTTGGCTTTTTCATCAGGAATATCTGGAAGTCCCTTATTTCATTAAACAACCATCTCCTTGCCTGGAAGATTATGCTCAGTTTTGCCGGGTAGTTAATCCTTGGTTGTAGTCCTAGCTCTCTTGCCCTACGAAATATCAAATTCCAGTCCCTCTGCTCTTTTAATGTAGAAGCTGCTAATTCCTGTGTGATCCTAACTGTAGTTCCTCGATATTTAATTTTTTTTTCTTTTTGGCTGATTGTAGAACTTTTTCTTTAATCTTGTAATTCTGGAATTTGGCTACTATATTTCTTGGAGTTTTCAGTTTGGGGTCTCTCTCAGGAGGAGTCTGGTGAATTCTATCGATAGCTATTTTATCTTCTGATTCCAGGACCTCAGTATAGTTTTCTTTGACAATCTCTTGGAGGATGTTGTTTAGGCTGCTTTTTTCATCATGGCTTTCTGGTAGACCAATAATTCTTAGATTTTCTCTCCTGGATCTGTTCTCTAGGTCAGTTATTTTTCCAGTGAGATATTTTACATTTTCTTGCAATTTTTCGATTGTCTTGTTTTGTTTGATTGACATCATAGAGTTCTGAGCTTCAATTTGATTGTTTCTAATTTTTATCAAATTAAGGTCTTCAGTTATTTTTTGAAGTTCCTATTTTAGGGAGGTATTTTCTCCAATTACTTCACTGAGACGTTTTTTCCAAGTTGGTCACTGCCTCCCTGATTTGGTCTTTAAAATTTTTCTTAAGCTCCTCCAGGAATGCTATTAGACTTGAGACCAGATCATGTTTCCTTCTGTGGTGTCAGGTGTGGGTAGAGAGTCTATATTGTCCTGTATATTTTGTTTTTCTTGCCCTGCATAGTATGCTCGAATAGACTTTCTTGCCTTCCCCTTCTCCTTCTCAGCTTCGTTTTTTCCCATGGTGACTTCCTGTTTCTTAGTTTCTCAGGCTGTGAATTTAGGGCTTAATCCTTGACTTTGAATACCTCTAGGTGGCTAGTTTATGGCTAAGTCAGGGAAGTCAATGAGGGATGTAGATGAGTAGGTGTGGGTGCATCTGACCACTTCATATTTCTGCCTCTATACCCCTGGGCTGTAAGTAGGCTTTTGTTGGTGGGGTGAGGTGGGGCTTGTTGGGACCCCACCCTCTCTTCTCTTCAGACTCCTGGCTGTCTCAGTTACACCCCTTCTTGGAGACTCTTAAGCCTGGGGCTATTTCCTTTAACTTGGGATTTCAATCTGGGTGGGAGACTTATCTTTGGGTTTTCTGCTTCATGAAAGAGGGATGGGAGGATCTGAGCAGCTAGAATTTACTTTGCCATTCCAGCCCCTGTATTATACAGGCAGGCAATTTCTAAACTTCCAGGCTGGGGGCGGAATGCAGCCAGAGAAGCTGCTCTTTCCACTGAGGGCCCAGCTCTCCTACCTGACTCCAGTGATCCTACCCGTCTGAGAGATGACTGTGATTCGTCCTCGGTAAGTCTGCAGGCTGGGGCTTTTGCTCTCTCTGGTGTAGTCTGCTTGTCTGCTCTTAAGTCTGGGCTTTGCAGACACCACGCGTTCTGCACTTGACCAGTCTGAACACACTGGGCAACCTCCTGGGTTGGACTCTGCCACACTTTGTCTTCCAGTGGGTTCCGTCACTCCGGATTCCGTTCAGATTCACCCTTTGAGCCTTAGTGACCGAGGAGCTCAGGGAGGTTACTGCTTCCTTTCCACCCTCTTGACTACTCCCCCAAGCATTTCTTGTTTACCAATACTGCGAAAACAAATTAAAAAAAAAAAAAAGAGCGAAAAATGTATTCATTTTATCACCCATTCCAGATGTGTTTGTGAAAACATTAGTTTTTAACATGATTATTTTGAATTTTGTAAAGCTCTAGGTACAATGTTATATGCACAAGGGTAATCACTTTTAGTTTCCTAGACTTTGCTAATATAAGACATGTTTTCTTATAATATGTTATCCCCGAATAAATCACTTATACTTGTTTAAATCCATTTGAGGCAAATGTGGCACAATAAAGAGAAAAGAGGAAGACAACTGAAGAAAATGAGAAAAAGATGAAAACAAAAGGAATATATTAAAGATTTCCCCCTACTTAAATGAAGAAACAATTAGGACCAGATAGAGAATACTCTATTATATAGTAATGAAGTAATAATTCAAATTAATTTTAAACTTATTTTTAAGAGAAAGGAGAAATTGGTTTTGAGAAAAGAACAGCATTTATTTCTTTTGAACGAATGGATTAAAAAAAAAAGCATTCAGAACTGCACTAAGGCCTAAAAATAAAACAAACAAATTAATGAATAAATGAATGGATGGATGGATGGATAGATAGATAGGTAGATAGATAGATAAATAGAGAGATAGAAAGATAGAGAGATAGAGAAATTGATAGACCAGTCTCTTTCCTCAAGAACATGACATACAGTAGTTAGGTTATGGGGATTAAATTGATGCACCCTCTCTAAAAGAATGATAAAATTAATTTGATAATTAGTAATCATTCTAGAACCACAGAGAAGGTAAGGAAATGATGATGTGGAAGAGGTGACAGGAAAGGAAGCAGTGAAATGAAGCAACGACAGTCACCAATTTGCAATATAAGGCTCTTGGGCAGAAGTTCCTCCTCAGCATGGTCTCTTGAGGTTGATGAGGACTCCGTGAGGAAAAGTTCAGTACTGAGAAAGCATTTCACAACGTACATTTGAAAATCATCCAGGAAAAATGAATACGTAAATAAATAATTGTTGAATTGTCTTAGGTTTTAAGAAATCATTACTGAAATATTGAAACCCTATGGTGTTTCCTTGCATTTCATAGTTTTTGTGGTTAAATGAAGACTTTATGATTTTCACAAAGCATAAAGTAATGTTACCTCAATAAATACATATCTCAAGCAGAGCCAAGATGGTGGAGTAGAAACAGCATGTCCAAGGCTCTCTCCCCCCAGTCACCTCAAAACTATGTAAAAGGGGACTCTGAACAACTTCTGGAGCCCCAGGACCCACAGAAAAACACAGAGAAGCTAACCTCCCGCTGAGGATAGCCCGGCAGCCCTGCAGCAAGGACCAGCAAGGAGCTGGCAGCACAGCACATGGAGAGCCGAGCCCAGGTCTGCATGAGCCAAGGTTTTAGCCAAAGGCTGGCCGGGGCCAGCAGCTGGCTGGAGGGACCCCAGCTGTGGTGAGTCCAGAATTATCAACATAGACATGCCTAGGACAAAGTGAGAAGTTAGTGCCCTATGGAATTTGGGACCAGTATTTGGGGAACATATCAGCTTCCTCCCCTGGGGGCTAGAAGCCTCTGAGGATACAAGCCATTTTGCAGTTTTCAGTGGCGGCTCCAGCTCCTGGCCAGTGAACTTTAGGGAGATCCAGCGATGAGTTTTGGGTGTTAATCACTCTTGCTTTAAGCTCCCTGGATCTGGACTGTGGTCTGGGGTGGAGGTCCTGGGGTGGCTATCCAGCTTGCCAGAAACTGAAGTTGTGAAGACCCCACACATTCAGGATGGAAGCTCCCCTGTATGGTGGCAGAGTTCTACTTTGGCAACAAGCCCAAAAGTCAAGTAATTAAGTGACAACATGCCAAGGCAAAGGAAACAAAATAAACAGAAAAAATGAAACATTAGACTCCTATTTTGGGGGCAAAGATGATCAAAGCACAGTCAGTGGACTATTAGGTCAGAGATCCTGCTCCAAAATCCCCAAAGGAAAATATGAGCGTGTTGCAGGCCATAGAGGACCTTAAGAAGGACTTTAAAACTCAAATAAGAGAAGTGGAGGAAAAATTGTGAAGAGAAATGAGAAGGATGCAGGAAAAGTATGAAATGAAGGTCAATAGCCTGACTGAGGAAAACGACCAAATGGCAAAGGAAACCCAAAAGGGCAATGAGGAGAATAATGCCTTAAAAGGCTGAATTTGCTAGATGGAAAAAAGAATCTCAAAAGCTCACTGATGAGATTCATTCCTTCAGAGTTAGACTGGAGCAAATGGAAGCTAATGACTTTATGAGAAATCAAGATGCTGTTAAGCAGATCCAAACAAATGAAAGATTAGAAGGCAATGTGAAATATCTCATGGGAAAAACCACTGACCTGGAAAATAGATCCAGGAGAGATAATTTAAAAATTATTGGACTACCTGAAAGCCATGATCAAAGAAAGAACCTAGAGATCACCCTTCAAGAAATTCTCAAGGAAAATTGCCCTGATGTTTTAGACCCAGAGGGCAAAATCGAGGTTGAAAGAATCCACGGATTAACTCCTGAAAAAGATCCCAAAAAGAAACCTCCCAAGAATATTATAGCAAGGTTCCAGTATCCCCAGATCAAGGAGAAAATACTACAAGCAGCCAGGAAGAAACAATTTCAGTATTGTGGAAACACAATCAGAATAGCACAAGACCTGGCAGCTTCTACACTGAGGGATGGAAGGGCATGGAATATGATATTCCAGAGGGCAAAAGAGCTGGGACTGAACCCAAGGGTCACCTACCCAGCAAAACTGAGTATTTTGTTTCAGGGGAAAATATGGTCATTCAGTGGAATAGAGGACTTTCAAGCATTCTTGAGGAAAAAACCAGAGGTGAATAGAAAATTTGACATCCAGACACAAGAAGCAAAAGATGGCTGAGAAGGTAATCAGGGAAAAGAAATCAAAAGGAACTTATCAAAGTTAACCTATTTAAATTCCTACATTGAAAAACAATAAATGTGACTGATGAAACCTTTCTCAGTATGAAAATGGAAGAAGGGTGTATGGTCATATGAAAACATTTGTGAATGTGTGTATATATGTTTACAATTATACAAGGATAGAGGGCATAGGTTGAATTTGTTGGGACGGGATGTTACTTAAGGGGTGAAATTATGAGGTGAGAGAGGAAAGTGGCAAGAGGAGATGGGGAGAGACAGGGTAGGGTAAACTATCTCATGTAGAAGAATCAAGGGGAAATGGCTTCAGGGGAGGGGAAGAATAGGAAGGCTAAAAGGAAAAACCACATTCTCATTGAATTTGGTTCAGGGAGAGAATGACATACATACTAAATGGGATATCTCAACCTGCAGTGGAATAGGGGGAAGGGGGATGAGAGGAGGTATGATGGATGGGAGGGCCTTCTTGGGGGGAGGGGAGCTTGGAAGTAGCCACTATAGAAGAGGGACAGGATCAAGTAGGGAATGGACCAGTTGGGGGTTGAGATGGGTGGGAGGGAATTATAAACAGCCTTGTATAATATATCTACTATGGTAATGTTTTTCATAGCTAGACATGTACAACATATACTGAATTACTTATCTTCCCAGAGGGAATGGTTGACAATTGAGGAAGGGAATGGATCTGAAAATCGAGGTCTTAAAATTAAACGTTTCAAATATATATAAATACTATTATTAATACTCTTTTGCATGTAATTGGGAGATAAGATGTGCAGGCATTGGGACACAGAGATTCACCTTGTTCTAATGGAAAAGTTGAAGGGGGTATGGTAGAAGATATGGGAGAGGGCAGGATGGAGGAAGCAATATCTTGTGGGACTGCTATTCTGGGATGGTGGGTAGGGTAAAAATGGGGAAAAATTGTAACTCAAAATCTGACAGAAATGAATGATGTAAAACAGAAGTTTTTAAAGCATTTGTTAAAAAAATAAATACATATCTCTATAAACATGTATATATGTATATAACTTAAACTGTTCCTTATATTGGTGATGAAATGATGTATTAATTTTTGCCTTATCCTATTTAAAATGAACTGTCATCTTCTATGAAAATTCACAATACATGTTGTACAATTGAGGGGGAAATATGTTCCAATAACATCTTGAAAAATTGAAGTAACTGTTTCAACTGGTATTTAATGCTTTCCCATGGGTGATGCAGTCTAATCTTGCTTATTGTCTCTCTGACTCACCATTACAAATCAATTTTTCTGTATTTTATGGTAACAGGAATCTGAAGATCTTCCCTGCCCCTTTGCCCCTTGCTAGGCTTGGGTGAATCTGAGAACCTTCCCCCACTTGAAAATATACTCTGTCTCTTAATAGGCTGACTCTGGTCACATGGAGCCTGTGGTGGGAGACTTGTTTTTCAGGAATGACTATATCTTCCTACTTTGTGATTGGCCCGTGGGTCAACAGGGCTGTGACATACTCTGATCCAGGAGGCTATACATACTCGAATATGAGGTTTTGCTTTGGGGCTCACTTGTGGAAGAGTTGTGTGATTTGGCCAGATGAGACTCTGGGGAGCGATTGAGCCCCTTGGCTTTGAAACCCACATGTTGGTGCCTCTCTCTCTCTCTGGTAACTAACTAGGTATGGATGTGATGGTCAGATAGCTGGAATCCCTGTCTGCTAAATTGTGTTTATTCTGTGGTAATTCCTGTTTGTATTCTCTGATGTTCAGGGTGCTGACTATTTTCCCTGAACTAGGTAAATGATATGTGTTTGATTAAAGTAAGATTGCTAACCCATTTTGAGTTGCTTTCCTTTGGAAAAACAAATCTAAAATCCTGTGCTAGTAGCCATTCTATGTATGTTAGGGTGCTTGCTGCTACAGTATAAAACATATTGTTTACAAACCTACATGTATTTATAATGATATACACGCAATTAAACAATTCTATGTACAAACTCAAAATAATAATCAGTAGGCCAGGCTAAATTTTATTTTAAAATATAGCTTAAAATAAATTTATTTTTATTTTTTAGAAAGTAATAATTATTTTTAGTTTAAAAAGAGTGAGATAAACAATTAACTCCAAAGATGTTGGGTTCTTTTTATTCATTGAAATAATATGTTAAAATAATTTTAAAACCTTACATTGCCCTAAATATTATGAAATAACTTAGTTTTGCTTCGATGGTTTTGCAATCTTATTGGTATACAAGCCACTATGAAGAGCCCAACTTACCCATTCCTTCTAATGTTGTGTAAATACGGTTCATGTTCTCACAACAAAAATTCCATGGGGGCAGCATGCAAAATGCTGAAATTCCCACTTGATTTTTTCACATCACACCAAATCCAGTAGAATGCATGGATTGTCCATATAATATTTAATATTTTTGCACACATGGCTAGCCACTTTTGAACTAAAACTAACAAAGATAACCCATTTTTTAAAGTAAGTAATTTTCAGTTACCACAGAACTTTTCTGCCCACTTCAGTAGGCCCCAAAAATCAATTTGCAGAAAGTCTGGCCTACTTACAAATATTCAAATTTCTATCATTATACATGAATATACTTTGGTATTATTAGTTATTCATTCATTTCTCCTTGAGTCTCATCACCATTCCCTTTAACTTTCTTGCCGAAACACTCCTCTCTAGCAACTATTGTGTCACCATTCCTTATTCAGTTTGTATGCTCATTGACGGTAGGAAGTGTCTTGCTTATTTTTGTATCTCATTACTTAGCATAGCATATATCAATTAAGAAATACTTTTTGTTTCATTGTTGACAAATATTTTTAAAATTTTTACTGGGGATAAAATACCTTGCAAGATACAAAGTTTAGATAAGACATAGTACTTGCTCTTACAGATATCATAGTCCTTTAGAGCATAACACAGAAAATAATAAAAGTATTATAAGCAATACCACATGAAAATTTAATCAATATTTTGTTAAGAGAAAGTGATTCCTTATAAATTTAAGTGGGTGACTGCAGTACAAACTGGTGGACATCATGAAACCTTTCACAGAAGACATAGCATTAAATTTGGCCTAAGAAGTGAATGGGAATTTAGCAAAGTATATGTGTGTGTGTGTGTGTGTGTGTGTGTGTGTGTGTGTGTGTGTGTTTGTATCTGTGTTTAGAGAAGGGATATTCTAAGTAAGAACTCAGCATGATAGATGGTAATTAAAATCATTAAAGCACATGTTGGCTTTAAATTACTTAACTGAATAGCTCATGCCTATTAAGGTATATACCATATAAAAAGGTAACAATCTACTCCCTCCAAGAAACAAGAATATATATAGGAAAAAAGAAACATATTACTTTCCTTCTTTCTTATGAATTTGTTTTCATCCTGCTTTATCAAAAAACAATGTAGCTGTCATGGAAAACTACCCATCAGATATCAGCTTGGAACTTCAAATGGGCTTCCCTAAGCTCAGAATGACATTTGACAAGAACATAAACTGCACAACTGCTGTAAGACCTGCACTTAACTGCTGCAGAGAGCCTTGTCATCAATCTACTTGTTCGGTGCTATAATGGAATACATGAGGGTGAGAGGAATGGCATCTTTTGAAGTAACTATACTTTAAGACTTTCAGCCATTTAAAAAGGTGAACTCTGTTACATTAGAAAAAAGCAATAAAATGGATCTTATATGAATTGTGGAACCTGTTCTGTGAGAAATGTCCTTAGGATGAGAACTACATATTTCATTATTTTCTCCTATCTCTTCTTTCCCTTTGATGTATGACAAAAAACTTACTGCAATGTCCTTTAAAATAGGTAGCAGGAGTCAGAGGCAAGAAAAAATATATCAAAGAAATATCTATATCTTTGGGGGGACAAAGAAGGAAATAAGCATTTATTAATTACCTACTATGTGCCAGGCACTGGTGGTAAATGCTTTACCAATATTGTCTTTTTTTCCTTCACAGCAACCCTTTGAACTCTATAGTATTATTGTCTTCATTTTATAGTTGAAGAAATTAAGTTGAAAGAGGTTAAATGATTTGCCCAGGTGTGAGACTGAATTTGAACTCAAGTCTTCCTGTCTCCAGGCCCAGTGCTATCTCTACTATGCCAACTAATTGGCATTGATAGTTTAACAATCTTGAATTTCCAAATGACTGGAAGGATGCTGAAAAAAAATCCCAGATCCACTAATGTTTTGAAATAGAGACAGATTAGGAAAGACTACTTCTTTATATACATATTACTGCTATGATTCCAGGCCGAGGCAAAAAAGGCCAATTATTGAAGTAGTTCACATAATAAAGGATGATTTCAGTGATCTACCTACATGAGTTCACAATGCAAAAAGAGCCTTCAATTGTTCAAAATATACTTCCACAGGAAAGACTTTTTTTTTCTTTCATCCAAGGAACATTTTATTAGATAACCATTGGAAACAGGCAGAGTTCCTAATGAATCTGAAACTTGATGGGGGTGAGACTGATATTCATATACAAAAAAGGACAGTGAAAAGACCTGGATGAAATTAAGGTAAGTAGCCTGGGGTGTGCCAAGAGGAGAGTGGAAAAAACTGTCAAAAAACTCATTTATTTATCTAGGTGGGCTGTGTTGTCCCAGATTCCTTGGGCAGAGGTGCCAGTGGTCTGTGCTACTGAAATGTATGAGAAAATTCAAAGTCCAAGTCCCATCAGCACATCATTCCCACTGCAAACAAATGGGACCCAAAAAGTCTCATCTTCTGAAATTCTTCCTGCTTGCAAGGCCTTTAAAGCTGTCCCTAACTTGAAGGAGTCCCAGGGAGGAGGTTGACTGGAACTGATCATATAGGCTGCATCCAGGGGATGATGTGTGGATAGGGGCTGGCACTCACTGTTTACTACCTACTGTACGTGAATGGTCAATAGTCTAGAAGACAATATCTGACAAGTAAGTACAATATGTAGGAGGAACAGATGCTATTGGGATGTAGCAACTTTTTTTTTTTTGCAGTTAGAAGCAATCTGCCCATGGGTTCAATAGTTAAACAAATGAATTTGCCAGAAACTAGTTTTTGCTCCAATTACAATAAAAGATTTGGGAGGATAATTAAGTAATGACTAGCCCAAATATGCATTTTTCTATAGGTTATCTCCCTCTAAGAAAATTAATTGCATCGAAATGCTCTTCCCCAAACAAAACTGAAAATGTTTCTGACTTAATTTCAAAAATTAATAACAATACTGAGATACTAAATTGTTTAGGATATAGAAAGGAATGTAATTTTAGACTGAATAGCTCAGATCTTAAACACATATTTTATAATCCAAGCCATGGTATATAGGATAATAATTCACATAACTATATAGACAGTAAGATGATAAATCTAAGTACTAATTTTTCCAATTGTTAGGGATATAGAATGACTATGCATTCAGGTAAAAAAAAAAGCAAGATCTCATATACTTGCATTGTGCTTATATCTTTTATTGATAATTGTAATGGAAATGCAGATTTTAAGATCTCCCCTGCCCCTAGGCTCTTTGATTGGCTTAAGTGACTCTGAAAACCTTCTTTAATTTGATAATATACTCTGCCCCCTAATAGGCTAAATATGGTCACATGGAGCCTGTGGTAGGAGGCTTGGTTTTCAGGAATGACCACACCTTGATGCTGTGTGATTGGGCAGTGGGTCAAGAGGGTGGTTACATTCTCTGACCCAAGAGAACGCTATATAAACCCTGATGGGAGGCTTTGCTTTGGGGCGCACTTTGAGAAGTGTTGTGTGATTTGACCAGATGAGACTCTGGGTGGCCGTTGAGAGGCCCCCCGGCTTTGAAAACCCAGATATTGATGCTTCTCTCTGTGGTAACTGTGGTTTTGGTATTGATAATGGTTGGACAGTTTGGAAGCCTGTCTGTTTGATCTGTCTGTATGCTCTGAAGCTCGGCGTGCTGACCTTTTCCCCCTGAACTAGGTAATATATGTTTATTTGATTAAAGTAAGCTTGTTAACCCATTTTGAATTGCTTTCCTTTTGAAAAGCAGATCTAAGAACCTGTGTTGGCAGCCACTCTGGGGATGCTGGGGTGCTTGCTGCTACAATCATTTGCACTGATTATAGAAATTTCATATAAAAGGATAAAACAGGGACATGACTCATCAATTCCATCACATAGCCAGACTGAGGAATAGCTAAGTGGATAACATTCCTTTTCAAAGGAACGCAATAAGGAAACTGAGCCAGGAGGATCTCATATTAGGCTACAGCTAAAATTGTCTTCTCAGTTTTTTCCAGATGCAGACCTCCACCTATTTCTCCACCTTATTCTTCCCGAGTGTGGAAAGTTTATGCCTTTCCAAAATTAGAGTTTATGCGTTATTCTGAAGTTGTTTGCAGGGATAAATGGAAAAAATTTCAGCTAGAAAGCTCTTTATACTCTGTCATCTTGGCTCCATTGCTAGAATAACATTCTTATATCATTGCTATTATCATATCCCTCTTATGCTAAAAATGAAATAAAAATGATAATAATGATGATGATAATTATGATAATGATGATGATAACAAATTTAGGCTAAGAAGGCCAGGCTTCTTGATCTTGCATAGGTTTCTATGATCTTAAATCCATAAACACTACTAGGCTTATCTTATTTTTGAGGAAAATTATGAAAAATCTCTAGTTTTTTCTCAATGACTTAGATAAAGTTGTAGCTGGCATCTTCTTCACACTTTCAGATAACAGAATTGGAAGGGATATCTAACACAACAGATGACATATTCAGCCTTTGATCCAAAGGAAACTGGATGGGCTAGAACACTGGGCTCATATTTCATTTCAAGAGGAAGAAACTTGATAGGCATAAATATAAGGTCTTATAGACTTGGATTCAGAAAATCAACCCCACAATCATAATAATAACTAATATTTCTATCGTACTTTATAAGGCACTCTACAAACATTATCTCATTTTATTCTCACAATAGTCTTGGAACATATAGTTGCTGTACCTCTCCCCATTTTATAGGTGAGGAAATGGAGGCAAGCAGAAGTTAACTAACTTTTCCAGATTACATAGCTGGTAAGTGGCCTAGGCCAGATTTGGGCTAAGTCTCCTTTACTCCATGCCTGGTGCTGTATCCATTTGCCTCTTCTCATGCTTCTCTTGCTTCTCATATCCAAATGTCAAATTTTCTATTCAACTCTGTATTTTTCATCAAGAATGCTGGAAAGTCCTCTATTCCACTGAATGACCATATTTTCCCCTGAAACATAATACTCAGTTTTGCTGGGTGTGTGATTCTTGGTTTTAATCCTAGAACCTTTGACCTGTGGAATATCATATTCCAAGCCCATAGATCCCTCAGTGTAGAAGCTGCCAGATCTTCTGTTATCCTGATTGTGTTTCCACAATACTCAAATTGTTTCTTCGTGCCTGGCTGTAATATTTTCTCCTTGATCTGGGAATTCCAGAACTTGGCTATAATATTTATAGGTGTTTTCTTTTTGGGATCTTTTTCATGAGGTGATTGGTGGATCCTTTCAACCTCTATTTTTCCTTCTGGTTCTAAACATCTGGGTAATATTCCTTTAGACTTTCTTGAAAGATGATTTCTAGGTTCTTTTTTTTGATCCTGGCTTTCAGGCAGTCCAATAAGTTTTACATTATCTCTACTGCATCTATTTTCCAGGTCAGTGTTTTTTTTCAATGAGATGTTACACATTACCTTCTATTTACTAATTTTTTTGGATCTTTTTAATAGTATCATGATATCTCATAAATTCACTAGCTTCCATTTCCTCCAATCTAATTGTGAAGGAATGATTCTGGTCAGTAAGCTTTTGAGATTCTTTTTTCCATCTGGCAAATTTGGGCTTTTTGAGGCATTCTACTCATTGACTTTTTGAGCCTCTTTTTCCATTTGAGTTAGTCTATTTTTAAGGATTTTTTTTTATTTTTGTTTTGTTTTGTTTTGTTTGTTTTGTGTTTTGTGTTTTTTGTTTTTTTTTTTTTGGTCAGGTTGTTGACTGTCATTTCAAAAATTTTTTTTTTTTTTGCAGCATTCTAATTTCACTTCCCAATTTTTCCTCCACTTCTCTTATTTGCTTTTCAAAATCCTGCTTAAGGTCCTCTATGGCTTGTAACCAGCTTGCATTTTTCTTGGAAGCTTTCAGTGCAGGAGTTCTGACTTCACTGTCTCATTCCTGTTCCACGCTTTGATACTTTTTGTCCCCAAAATAGGAGTCTAAAGTTGGGTTGCTGTGTTTGCTTTGCTTCCCTCCTTTGTTCATTTTGCCACTCAATTACTGCACTTTTGGGCTTTTTTCATAGTAGTACTCTGTTATCAGACAGGGGAACTTCATTCCAATCACTGGGGTTTTCTCAGCTGCCAAAGGTATTTGTTGGGTGACTCCTCTGAAGCATTCATATGCTCTGGCAAGCTGATCACACACCCCAGGACCTCTACCCTAAAGAGAAATCAAGATCCAAGCAGGTTAAAGCCAGAGCAATTACACCTCAGACAGGTTGCTTGGTCCCCCTACAATCTGCAGGCCAGGAGCTGAAGCATCCACATGGTGGCAGCTGCATGGCCACAGTGCCTCAGCAGATAAAGGTCCACACTGCACTTACCTCTCACTTAGTTCTTAGCATCTATTTGTTGATAATTCTAGAAACTGCCACAGCTACTGGTGATCTGAAGTCCCTCCAGCAGCTGGTCAGGCCACCCTGGGGCTAAAACCTCCACCTGGAGGGGGGCTGGGTTGGGCTTCCAGAATGCTGTGCTGGCTGCTTGCTACAGGCCTGCCAGACTGTCCTCAGCAGGAGGTTAGTTTCTCTGTGTCATTTTGTGGGTTATGTAACTCCAAAGTTTGTTCAGAGTCACCTTTTACATGAATTAGAGGAGGTGGGAACCAGAGCCCAGCAGAAGTTCTGTTTCTACTCTGACATCTTGATGCCACCCCCTCTCCTACTAGGCTTATCATCACTCTCTTACATATACTCTGTTATAGCTAAAGTGATTGCTCATTTTTCCATGAGTCATGAGAGTATTATTGTGGAAATATCACTGACTGTAACAGCAAGCACCCTGGAATACCTGGGATGGATGCTAGTACAGAATCTTTGATTGGCTTTTCTAAAGGAAAGCAACTCAAAATGGGTTGACAATCTTACTTTAATCAAACATATATATCATTCATTTAGTTCAGGGGAAAAGTCAACATCCTGAACGTCAGAAATTACAAGCAGACAAAAAAGTACAGAGAGAGTACAGAGAGAGAAGTACAGATACTACTGAAAGTACAGAGAAAGTACAGAGAGAGAAAATCACACAGTTAAACAGTACAACTGTCAGGTCTTCTAGATTTCTGACCATTACATATGTACATAGCTAGTTAGCAGAAACACCTACAGATGGGTTTTCAAAGTCAGTGGGCTCAAAACCAGAGCCTCATCTGCCCAAATCTCACAACTCTTCCCATAAGTGAGCCCCAAAGCAAAACCTCTCTTCAGAGTATAAGGGCATCATAACCTTCATGATCCACTGCCTAATTACAAAATAACACAATGTGAGGACCTTCCTGAAAAAAAACAAGCATCCCTTAAGCAAGCTTCTCATGTTGTTCTCTGAGTCCCATTAAGGCGCAGGGAAGATCTTAAAATCCCCTCTACCATTACACTGGCTAAAATGGAGAAGGTCTTGATTCTATTCCTAAATCTAATGCCAGTCAAATTCATAACCTTGGAAATACTGATTTTCTTGGACTTCAAGTTACTTACCTTCAGAGGCATGCTGTAACTAGCTCAATCCAGCTTTACAGAGTTGATTATTAAGTGTTCATTGTGAGGAATTATACCTCAGAAAATGGTTATCTACAAAGCAGTGCTGAATTCATTATTTTGTTGTTTCTTTAGCCTTTAATACAGTTATGGAGAAAATGTTACCAATGTTAATTAAATTTAAATGTGTGGCATATATGCCACTTCCTAATCCAATTATTATATATTTACCAGCATATCTCTACAAATTTTAATGTGGACACAAATGTTCATCAAGAGGCAATTTAATCCTTTCATCCTTCATAATGAGAACATACAATATAAGATGTACATAACAGAGACAATATGGTATTAAAGTTCTACCCTTTGTTGAGTCTTCCCTTTTTAAATATTTAGGGGGCTTTTGTTTTAACCATGTGAGATCTTATCAGAGGACAAGACAGAACTCACCTGGTTCATCAAGAGGAAAAATATGGGAGAAAATGAATAGAGTAGCTACTTTAGGTGTGATCTACTCAGAAATAACTTTATTCCAGGGATAAAAGGTTGTGTGTGGAAGAAGGTTTGAGTCTGTTTAGGTAATATAGAAGGGGAGGTAAAAACTTCTCTGTTGTGCTTAGATAAAGGAATTTCAGATTTCATAAGCATAGGAATAGTGCTTTTATGGGTACCATCGAAACAAAATATATGACTGTCATTTTGTGTGGCTAAGATGAGGGGTGGAGAAATAAGTCTTGGGAAGTGAGTGGAATTTAAAACTAAGAAGTAAGGATGTATGAAGTAGTATCAATACATATTTTGAAGTCCCTAATATGAGGGCAGAAGCTGAGGAAGAGTGAAAGATGGTGAGTCAGGTTTTGAAGTTGTTGAGTAAGGAAGAGGAGAGTGCTAGAGATATGTAGACACTAGTTGCTGGGATTTTAATTGGGTAGAAGATATGCATAGTATAGCCTTTGAAGGAGAAGATGCTACTGTGTAGTGGGAAGTGCTGGAGGGGGAAGAACCTATAAACAGAATTAGAGAGTAAGGAATATTCTAACTTTCCTGCCTTGACCAATGAGCCAAGGAGACTAAGTATACATGCATCCTTTATTGGAAAGGGTGGTCAAGGAGGCTTTGCCGTCACTGAAATTTTTAGAAGATGAAAGGAGTGGGAGAGAAAAAAATATTAAAAATAAGACAAGTTTCTTGCTTATGGAATATTTATTCCAGAGGGTTCAGTGGAAGGTGATGGGATTTTATTGGGACTTTGGAAAGGGACAGTTCAGGTTATTAGGAATAGAGAATAGAAGAAGTTGGGTGGATTTGGATGGTAACCTACAGAATTCAGAATCATTGGAATAGGTAAGTTTTGTTGTCCTCCAGAAGTCACTTAACTTCTATTAGCCTCAACTGTAAAGTGAGGATAATAACAACATTGGCCTCCTAGGGTTATTGTTTGAATTAAGTAAGGTATTTGTTAAAAATATATATATCTTTAGTATGGTCCCTAGCACATAGAAGCCACTATTATAAATGCTTATGTTCTCTCTTCCTTTCCTCAATATTAAATGAAAACTGCTCTGTCTAAAGTTTCCAATGAATTTAACATGTCCAAAACTGAACTCATTATCTTTCCTTCTAACCCTTCAGTGCTTCCAAATGTATCTAATACAGTAAATGCTACCCATGGTCCTCCTAATGTTCTAGGCTGACTAAGTAGATGTCATTCCTAACTCCTCACTATCTCTCACACGCCCCCTTTTCCAAAATATTGCCAATGTCTGTCAATTTCATCAATTTCAAATATGCCCCCTTTTCTCCTATGATACTGCCATTACCCTGGTACGAGATTTCATCATTTCACACTTAAGCTATATCAACAACTTAGAGATAGGCCACATGTCTATAACCACTCCAGTCCATCATCTATTCAGGTGACAAAGAGATTTTCTTAAAGTGCTTATCTAAAAATGTCATCCTCATATTCAATTAATTTTAATAGTTCCTTATCACCTCCAGGATCAAATATCAGATCCTATACTTGGTGGGTGTTAAAAGCCTTTAATAACCTATCACCCCTACCTTACACACACACACACACACACACACACACATAATTTTCCAGTTTTCTTACCCTATATTTACAAAAGTAATTCTCACCATGTATTCTCCATTTCAGTGTTACTGGCCTCCTGTTCCAAAAACAGACACCCCATCCCTTGTTTCCTGGTATTTTCTCTGACTATCCCCCATTTCTGGAAAGCTCTCTCTCCTTAATTCTGTCTTTTTACCATTTTGGCTTCCTTTAAGTCTCAGCTAAAATTCCATATTTTATAGGAATTATGTTCCAATACTTCTTAATTATAATATATTCCATGTTTTAATTCATTCCTGTATTTCAAAAAAATAGTTTGTACACAATTGTTTGCTTGTTTGTTTTTTTTTCTCTCTCTAATAGAATATAAACTCCTAGAACACAAAGAATATCTTTTGCCTTTCTTAGTATTTTCAGAGTTCAGCACAGTACCAATGAAGAACTGAGGCTTTTTGACTGAAAAAGAAAATAAAAAAGGCTAGGGCAATGAAAAGCTTCAATTCATCAGGGCAGAGATAGGTGGAAATCACCCATGCCTGCACTCATGGAAACATATATGTCAATAAGTAAATCAATAGTCATCCATTAAGTGCCTTCTAGTGCCAAGCACTGTCCTCAGTAGTGACTTTTGTTGTTGTTGTTGTTCAGTTCTTTTAGCCATATCGGACTCTTTGTGACTCTATTGGCATTTTCTTGAAAAAGATATCAGAATGGTTTGTCATTTTCATCTCAAGTTCATTTTATTGAGTGGGAACTGAGGCAAATGGGGTTTAATAACAGGTGACATAACTAGTAAGTATATGTAATGGTAATGGGGTTTGAAGATCTCCATGCCCCTTGAAATTGCTGACATAGCAGGAACGGATGGGGCAGGAAGGAACTGGATCCCAGTAGGAGCCAGGCTGGAGCCAGTGTGGTTCCTGGAAGTGGCAGCTTCAGCTGCAGCTCAAACTTTTTTTTTTGAGCCAGCCAGAACTTCTGTTAAGGACTCCTGCCGAGGACTACTGGAGATAGGAACTATGAAGGCCTGGAGCAGCTGGGAGCCAGCTGCGTGGAGGCTGAGCAGTTACCATGAATAAGGTGAGGAAGATCTTTGCCTGAAGTAGACTATTTTGTTTTGAAGATTTAAGAATGTGAGTGTTTACTGTATTAACTATATGTGCCAAATCAGCAGCTACTGTGATGGCTTTGAGAATCAGTTTTCTGGCATTTGAATAAATGTTCTAGCTATGTCACCCATGTAGAGAACGTGTTACATTTTGTGATTAATAAACATATTTATAGTTACCATAGGAATTGTGACTACTGTATTGTTGATACAGTATATGAAGTCAGATTTAAACTCAGGAAGATGAGTATTCCTGATTGTGTTTCCAGATAGCCATTTCCAGTAGGATAGTTTTGTGTATGCCCAAAATCGAAAATATTATGGGGTCACTCAGAATGCCTCTGCAACAGTAGCTGACTTTACACAACATAAAATCTGTCTTATACTTACTATTTACTGCTAAATTGAATAACTGTAGGATGAGGTACATAAGGTGTTCAAGAAGGACTAGCATGTCAGGCATGAGAGATGCTAGTTGAGCCCTTTTCAGGGCTGTTCCTCTGCATTTTGTGTCTTCTATGCCCTCACCTCTCATCTGTGACTCTAAGAAGCTGCTGATTGTGCAGTAGTAATACCCTAATCATCATAGAGGATGAGCTAAACTAAGTTGAGGATAAATAACTGGCCTCAAAGTCATTGGTTAAATTATGGAGGTGTCTACCTCAAGCATATGAAGATTTATCCCAGAAAAATGGTCAGATAAGAACAATTTGTTCCTATGACTATGAAGAAGCCTGATGCAGGTACTGTAGAGAGCTTAGAATATTGGTCAGACATCAAAGATACCAAACACATCTACTACATCCTGGCCCATCACCATTAGATTTGACTTTTGTCTTTTCCACTGGACTTCTATGGCTCTGGAATACAGACTAAGGCTGATGAATTTATGGAATTCTGCCTCACTTAAATTCAAGATATTATCACAGTCTTATAATTGGTCCTCTTCTTAAATTAAGTACAAAAAACAACAGCAATTGAAGGACAGTGACTGGACTTGTGATTTGATAAGTAGAGGAAGGTCTTGGTTGAAGAAGCTCTCCTTATGATTACAGGTCAACATTTTCTACTGAAATTTAACAATAAATATTTGCCTAGAGCACTAAGAGGTTAAATAACTTAATTTGGATTATACAGTCAATTTGTGTTATAAGAGGGAATTGGGAGGCAGAGTTAAGTTGGCAGAGAAAAAGCAGGCACTTCCCTGAGCTATCCCTGAAAACCCTTTAAAATTACTCCAAACAAATTCTAGAGTATCAGAACACACAAAAAGATGCAGTGAAATAAATTATCACAAAAAGAAGACATAAATGGTTTATAGGAAAGTTCTGTCACACAAGGGTGAGAGAGAAGTGCAATTAAGTGCAAGGTGTGTCAGGGCAGACCAGTGCCCAGCAAGACAGCAGGCCTCAGGACCACTGAATTAGTGGCAGCAGTGCTAGTTTCCAGAACTCTCAGCCCATAGATGTCAAAGACAATTTAGAAGGTCAGCAGGAAATATGTCACACCTGAGTGTGATTGGAGTGCACAGTCCAGCACAGGATGTACCAGCAGAGCCCCAGACATGACAAACCAGGATCAGGTCCTGGAAGTTACTGAAACAGTAGTGGCAGCCACCATGACAGTGGCTGCTTCCAGAGCTCTCAGCCCACAAAAGGGAATAAATTTGAACAACTTGTTGGAAAGAGATAACAGGGTTCTTTCTGATAGTACTGAGACAGAACTCTACTGCTTTGCCCATACTCAGATGCAAGTTATAGTTCTGGGTGGTAGTCTGACAGTAACAAGGTACACTAGCATAGCAGACGTTGTGCCCACAGTGGAGGGCAGAAGGGACAATCCTTACAGTTCCAGGACAGAATAGAATGTTTATGGTCACTCACAGTCGATCGCAGAGACCAGGAGAGGAGGAAACACCTCTCCTTAGATCATACCACTTTGGAAGAACTGAAAACTTATAAGTTTCTAGAAGTATCTCTAAAAACAACTGCACGAAACCCCTGCAGCTTGGGCTAGCACACTCTCAACCCTGGAAGCAGAACCCTACTTTAACAAAGAGTTAAAAGTCAAGTAATATACTGGGGATATAAGGAAACAACAGAAAAATAATATCTGACTATAGAAAATTACTATGGTGACAAGGAAGATTAAAACATACTCAGAATAATACAACAAAGTGAAACTCTTATATCCAAAACCTCCAAGAAAAATAGGGATTGTTCTTAGACCATGGAAAACGTCAAAAAAGGATTTTGAAAATCAAATAAGAGAGATAGAGGAAAAAGTTAGTAGAGAAATGAAAATGATGAAAGAAAACCAATAAAAATGAGCTTGTTAAAGGAAACAGAGGGGCAGGGATCAGAAAGAGGGAGAGAAATACTGAAGAAATTAACACCTTAAATACAGAGTAGAGTAAATGGTAAAAGAGATCGAAAAAGCAAATGAGGATAAGAATGCCTTAAAAAGCAGCATTGGTCAAATGGAAAAGGAGGTCAAAAAACTTGTTGAGGAAAATAATTCCTTAAAAAATAGAATGAAACAAATGGAAACTAATGACTTCATGGGAAATCAAGAAACAATAAAACAAAATCAAAAGAATAAAAAAATAGAAGACAAAGTGAAATTGTTTCATTGGGAAAACAAACAAACAATTCTCCTGAAAAAATGCATCCTGGAGAGACAATTTTAAAATTATTGAATTATCTGAAATCTATGACCTACAAAAGAGCTTAAACATCATATTTTAAGACATTATTAGGAAACACTGCCCTGGTATTTTAGAACCAGTAGGTAAAATAGAAATTGAAAGAATTCACTAATCACCTTCTGAGAGATCCCAAAATGAAAACTGCAGAAATATTGTAGCCAAATTCCAGAGTTCCCAGGTCAAGGAGAAAATATTGCAAGGAGCCAGAAAGAAAAAAAAATAAGCACCATGAGGCCCAAATCAGGATAACACAAGATTTAGCAGTTTTTACAGAAAAGTATTGTAGGGCTTAGAATATAATATTTGAGAGGGCAAAGGAACTAGAATTACAATCAAGAATCACCTATGCAGCAAAACTCATTATAATCCTTCAGAAAGGAAAATGGATATTCAATGAGATAGAAAACTTTCAAACATTCTTGATGAAAAGAACAGAGCAGAATAGAAAATTTGACTTTCAAATACAAGACTCATGAAAAGAATAAAAAGGTAAACATTAAAGGGAAATTAAAAGGAACTTAATAATGTTAAACTTTACATTACTACATAGGAAGATGTTATTTGTAACTCATAAAACCTTTCTTTCTCATCATTAGGGTAATTAGAAAGACTATATATAGACAGAGGGCACAAGTGTGAGTTGAATATGAAGGGATGATATGTAAAAAATAAAATTAAAGGGGTAGCAAGGAATGTACTAAGAGAAAGAGAAAGGGGGAGGTAGAATGGGATAAACTATCTTACATAAAAAAGGCAAGAAAAAACTGTTACAGTGGAGGGAAAGAGGAAGATGCTTAGGGGGAGTGAATAAACCTTACTTGCATCAGAATTGTCTCCAAGAGGCAATAGCAAAAACACACACACTCAATTGGGTCTAGAAATCTATCTTTCCCTATAGGAAAGTAGGAGGGGAAGTGGATAAAAGATGTTAAGGGTTAATAGAAGGGAGGGCAGATTGGGGGTGGTGTAGTGAGAAACAAAACACTTTTTAGGAGGGACAGTGAGAAAGGGGAGAGAGAGAGAGAGAGAGAGAGAGAGAGAGAGAGAGAGAGAGAGAGAGAGAGAGAGAGAATAGAAAAAAGGGAGAATAGCATGGAGAAAAATACCATCAGCAATAGCAACTGTGAAAAAAAAAATTGGAGCAAGTTTTTCTGATAAAGGTCTCATTTCTCAAACATATGGAGAATACTGAATAAAATTTACGGAAAATACGAGTGATTCCCCAGGTGATAAGTGATTAAAAGATATGATCATTTTCAGATGAAGTAAGCACACATCTCTAAAGTCATATGAAAAAAAATACTCTAACTCACTATTGATTGAAGAAATTAAGATGAAACCAATTCTGAGGTGTTACTTCATACAAATGATAAGCAGAGGAAAATTATAAATGGTGGAGAAGATGTGGGAAAATTAGAACACTAATGCAATGGTTGTGAACTGATCCAACCATTTTGGAGAGCTATTTGGAACTATGGGCAAAGGGCTATACAAATGTGTATACCTTTTGACCCACTTCTAGTGCTGTATCCTAAAGAGAATATATAAATGGGAAAACAATTCACCTGTGGAAAACTATTTATACCAGCTCTTTCTGTTGTGGCCAAGAACTGGAAATTGAAGGGATGCCCATCAATTGGGGAATGGCTGAACAAGTTGTGGTATATGAATGCAATTTAATACTATTATCCTATAAGAAATGGTGAGCAGATAGACTTCAGAAAAATCTGGAAAGACTTGTATGAACTGATGCTGAGTAAGAGAATCAGAACAGGGAGCACATTGTATACAGTTATAGCCACATTGTGCTGTGACTAACTTTGATAGACTTGATTCTTCTCAGCAATGCAAGGTTCTAAGACAAGTCCAAAAGGCTTATGATGAAAAATGCTATTTACATGCAAAGAAAGAATTGCACAGTACAAATGCAGATCAAAGCATGCTATTTGCTCTCTCTCTTTCTGTTTTGTTTCTTCTTTCTCATGGCTCATTCCATTACTTATATTCATTCTTTACAACATGACTAATGTCAAAATATGCTTAATGTGAGTGTATATATAGGGCCTATATTAGATTGCACACTGTCTTGGGAGGGGGAAGAAGAAGGAGGTAGAATAAAATTTAAACTCAAAAGCTTGTGAACTGAATGAGGTAAATTAAAAAAAATATATATTAAAAAAGAAAAAATAAAATAAGCAGGATTCTCTCAGAAAAAACCTGAAAAGACTTCTTGGGCTGATACAAAGTGAAATGTACTGTGTGTAAAATAAGAGCAATATTTTAAAATGATCAGCTTTGAATGACCGCTATTCTCAGCAATAGCACCAATCCAAGCCAACTCTGAAGGACTTATGATGAAAAATGCCATCCATCCACAGAGAAAGAACTGATGATGTCTGAATACAGATATTTTCTTGAGTTTTTTGTCGATGTTTTCTTTCCCAACATGACATGACTATTATGCATATATTTTGTGAAACTACACATGTATAACTTCTAGCAAACCACTTGCCTTATCAATTGTGTGTGGGTGGGGGGAAGAAGTAAAGGAAGAAATTTGAAACTTAAAGTTTTAAAAACAGATGTGAAAAATTGCTCTTGCATGTAACTAGGGAAAAAATAAAACACTAAAAAAGACTTTAAGTTAAATAGACTTCAAGACTAGTACTTTAACCCTTATGTAACATTGCTTCTTTATATTGGACCTTGGTACCCTTTATGTCTGTGAAGATGATGGTATGAGATAGTCAAAACATAATATTACATTTCTCAGAGAACTATTTGAAAACACAATGAGCAAAGGAAATAGAATTTTTGGAGCCTGCCCTAAAGACTAAAGCTAGTTTGTATAAATTCACAACTTAAAATGATTCAGGTCATTTATTTAGGTTGCAGTAAAGAGTGCGCTGATTTTTAAGTCAGTAGGCATGAGTTTGAATTTTTGGTGTGACATTTACTAAAAGTAAAATCCTTGGTAAATCACTTTACCTCTTATACTCATGCTATACAATGGCAACTGTTGCAAGGAATACAATGTGTAAAACTTGTAGCCTCATGTAAATATGTTATTACATTTAATATCATTAACATCAGGAAAGAACTTATTTGTAGGACTTCTAATTCATCACTCAAAAATATAGAAGCTGTTCATTTGAATGCCCATATAAATATTTTATCCTGAGTTACAATCCTTTTTTTACGAGATTCAACTTCATTAATGGCTACTTATTGAACTTAGAAATTTTTACTAAGGGCTACATGGGCTTCCCCACAGACCAACTTGTAGACCATAATTTCCTTCCATTTTTTTCATAAAAAATAAATGCTGTTCATTTGATTCCCTTAGATTGTTGTTATTGTTTCATCTTCTTTTCCTAAATCAGTTCCCTCACTCTCTTAGTGATTTATGTCTAGACTTTCACAACATGTAGATTATTTTCTAATCCTTTCTTAAACAACTATATTGTCCCCTTCTATCATTTTGTGCAATTTCCAAAATGTATAAGCAAATTCCTCTGCTGTTTACAACAAAGTTAGATAGACAGCATCAAGATTGTCTGATAGATGATGATTATAGAAATAAATGCTAAATGAAAATATGAGTCTATCCTCTCTGTTACTGGAATTATCTAATGACCATCATTTCTCTATTTTCTAAATATACTTCTCCAGAATTCAAATGAGTAGGTACCCTCATTCTATTTCCATTATTTTGCTTGGCTTTGATGCACACAAATATATGCACATACATACAAACAGCCATAAAACATGCATACATACATAAATGTGTCTCTATGTTTACATACATACCCACTCTAATATAATATATATTTATACACATACTTATATATTATTTGTATACCTTCTATGCATTTTCCTTCAGTAGATTAATAAAGGTGAATACAATATAAAGATACCTAATTCAAGAAAACATATTGTTAATTTTACTGTTTTCAGAGTATTTCAGCAGCTATGGTTCCATTTTAATGCCAAGCTATTAAAAAAAAAAAAAACTACTTTGGGAGGGAAAACACCTCAATCCGAAGATGTTGGACTAAGTAATTTTTCATAATCTCTTCCATGTGTAAATTCAATAAATAGTGCTTTCCCTTTGGTACTCCCTTTCCTTAGTTTGTGAGATGTATTTGCACTAGTTGCTCTAAGCCCTTTCACTTTCCACCCCTTGTGACCAATACCATGCATTTTCAAGACAGTTGTCCAGGGTGAGGGATGCAGTCCATAGTCAGAGAACACAGCCAAGCTAAATATTCCCCTGGGAGCTGAACCTTAGACCCCGGGCTCATTAGCATCAGGCTCTTGCCAACTAAGTTCATGTGACATACTCTAAAAAACAATTGTTATGAAAGGTTTTAGGTTTATTTTGACCAAGTACCTAATGCTATGGCTACTTATTAGAATGTAATCCAAACTAGGCAGTTTTGTTTATTTTCCATTCATTTTTTTTCAAAATATTTTATTAGGGAATGGTATCAACAACAATCAAGACAAATGTAACAATTCCAATAGAGGTAGTTAGGGATGCAATGGGGGGAAAAAGGTAGTAATGAATAAAAAAAAATTGGCATGTTTTTCATACCTATTAATAGATATAAATTTCTCAAGGAGTCTGCTGATAAAATGTGAAATTTCTCTGTTGGCTGTTCTGGGAAATAAAGGGCAATGTCATTTACAAAATATCCATCATGCTTCAAAAAATAATAAAGGACAGGAGGGAGGACATATTGAGTTGGGAACTGGAGGGAGAGAGAGTTAGAGAGAGGAGACAGAGAGATAGAGCAAATGAGAAACAAAGATATAGAGAGACAGAGACAGGCACAAACAGAGAGACAGACAGAAATAAGGGAACAGACACAGTGAGACATAAGAGAAAGAAAGAAAAAAAAAACAACCAGTGGCAGAGAAACAAAGATAGGGAATGAAAGGCTAAACATTCTTGAAAACAGATTTAAACAGTTTGACATGCTGAAGGTGCTAAGCTTCAGTGTCAATTTTCAAGAAGCAGAATTTACTGAAGAAGCTGGAAAGAGGAATGTGTAGATTTGTTTTTAAATGGTTTACACTTGTATCACAGAGTTGTTTCAGGGACACAGGCCTATTATATTTAAATATGTTATTTATTATTTTTTTCTAAAAAATAATATTAAAAAGCAAAAAGAAGATTTAATTTATTTGTGATACTCATTTGCTCCACTATGTTAGGTAACTATTTTCCACTACTTTTTTCACTGATGTTGATGATGATGAGCTACTTACATGAGTTATTTCATTTAATCATCAAAATACTCCTATAAGTGTTATATAAAATTTTGAATAAAGAAACAAGCATTTCTTCTCCAAAAATATTTGGCTAAAATATTTTGCTTTGATTTATTTTATATTTCTTACATGAAAAATACTCATTTAAAATTTAAATCTTACAGAACATTTTCCTCCACTTATTTGGAGTAGAGTGTTGAAAACACATAGTATAGGTGAAACATTTAGTATAATGGAAACATTTTAGGAATGTAAATACCAAATTCTCAAAAAGGACCTCAAGTTATAATCATAGAAATCCAAGTACTTTAGAATAAAATAGTTAGCATTAAAAGAATACATGCATACAAAAATGCTTATTTATAAAATACAAAATAATACATTTCCTACTTTCATTGGAAGAGTGGAAAATTGTGTCTGATTTTATTTGCTGTTCATCTATATATTTCTTTCTTTCTTCCTTCCTTCTTCCTTCCTTCCTTCCTTTCTTTCTCTTTCTTTCTTTCCCTTCCTTCCTTCCTTCCTTCCTTCCTTCCTTCCTTTCTTTCTTTCTTTCTTTCTTTCTTTCTTTCTTTCTTTCTTTCTTTCTTTCTTTCTTTCTTTCTTTCTCTTCCTTCCTTCCTTTCTATCTTTCTATCATCTATCTATCTATCTATCTATCTATCTATCTATCTATCTATCTATCTATCATAGTTGGTGGCACAATGGATAAAGTGCTGGGCCTAGAGTCAGGAAGACCTGAGTTCAAACGTGACCTCAGACACCCTGTATAAGCCAGATAACTCTGCTTGTTCAGTTTTTGCATCTTTTGTTTTTTTGCTCATACATATTTATTTATTTGTTAAACAAATGCTTTATTAACTTCTGGTTTACATCATTCATTTCTGCCAGATTTTGAGTTATAATCATTTTCCCCCTGTTATTCCCCTACCCAAGCTCCCAGAATAGCAGGCCCACAAGATATAGCTTCCTCCAATCTGCTCTCTCCCATATCTTCTTCCACACCCCCTTCGAATTTTCCATTAGAGGAAGGTGAATCTTTGTGTCCCAATGCCTGCCCATCTTATCTCCCAATTATAAGCAAACGAGTATTAATAATAGTATGTATATATATTTGAAACCTTTAATGTTAAGACCTCGAATTTCCGATCCATTTCCTTACTCCCTGGTCACCCATTCCCTCTGGGGAGATAAGTAATTCAGTATATGTTGTACATGTCTAGCTATGCAAAACATTATCATAGTAGATATATTGTACAAGGCTGCTTATAATTCCCTCCCACTCATCCCACCCACCACCTGGTCCATTCCCTACATGATCCTGTCCCTCTTCTATAGTGGGTACTTCCAACCTCCCCTCCCCCCAAGGATGCCCTCCCATCCATCATCCCTCCTCTCTTCCCCCTTCTCCCTATTCTGCTGCAGTTTGAGATATCCCATTTAGTATGTATGTCATTCTCTCCCTGAATCAAATTCAATGAGAATGTGGTTTTGCCTTTTTTGCCTTCTTATTCTCTCCTTCCCTTGCAACCACTTCCCCTTGCTTCTTCTACATGTGATAGTTTACCCTACACTGTCTCTCCCCATCTCCTCTTGCCACTTTCTTCTCTCACCTCATAATTTCATCCCTTGAGTATTCTCCCTTCGCAACAAATTCAACCTATGCCCTCTGTCCATATATAACTGTAACCATATACACAAAGATTCACATATGTATTCATATGACCATACACACTTCTTCCATTATTTTCATAGTGAAAAAGATATCATCAGTCCCAATTATTGCTTTTCCATATAGGAATGTAAATAGTTCAACTTTGTTAAGTTCCTTTTGGTTTCTTTTCCCTGATTACCTTCTCAGGCATCTCTTCCTTCTTGTGTCTGGATGTCAAATTTTCTATTCAATTCTGGTTTTTACCTCAAGAATGCTTGAAAGTCCTCTATTCCACTGAATGACCATATTTTCCCCTGAAACAAAATACTCAGTTTTGCTGGGTAGGCGACCCTTGGGTTCATTCCCAGTTCTTTTGCCCTCTGGAATATCATATTCCATGCCCTTCAATCCCTCAATGTAGAAGCTGTTAGGTCCTGGGCTATTCTGATTGTGTTTCCACCATATTGAAATTGTTTCTTCCTGGCTACTTGTAGTATTTTCTCCTTGATCTGGGGATTCTGGATCCTGGCTATAATATTCCTGGGATTTTTCTTTTTGGGATCTTTTTCAGGAGGTGATCTGTGGATTCTTTCCACCTCTATTTTGCCCTCTGGATCTAAAACATCAGGGCAGTTTTCCTTGAGAATTTCTTGAAGAGTGGTTTCTAGGTTCTTTCCTTGATCATGGCTTTCAGGTAGTCCAATAATTTTTAAATTGTCTCTCCTGGATCTATTTTCCAGGTCAGTGGTTTTTCCCATGAGATATTTCACATTGCCTTCTAATCTTTCATTTTGTTTGGGTCTACTTAACAGCATCTTTATTTCTTATAAAGTCATTAGCTTCCATTTGCTCCAGTCTAACTCTGAAGGAATGAATCTCCTCAGTGAACATTTGAGATTCTTTTTCCATCTGGCAAAATCGACTTTTTAAGGCATTCTTCTCCTCATTGCCTTTTGGGCCTCCTTTGCCATTTGACTTAGTCTATTTTTTAAGGTGTTGTTTTCCTCAGTCAGGCTGTTGACCCTCATTTCATACTTTTCCTGCATCCTTCTCATTTCTCTTTCCAATTTTTCCTCTACTTCTCTTATTTGATTTTTAAAGTCCTTCTTAAGGTCCTCTATGGCCTGAAACCCGCTCATGTTTTTCCCTGGGGCTTTTGGAGCAGGACTTCTGACCTCACAGTCCTTTTCCCGCTCTATGCCCCCAAAATAGGAGTCTAGGGTTGCATTTTTCTGTTTGCTTTGCCTTGGCATGTTGCCACTTAATTACTTGACTTTTGGGCTTGTTGCCACACTATAGCTTTCGCCTCCAGGTAGGGGAATTTTCGTCCCGAACATGTGGGTGGGCAACTTCCATTTCTGGCAAGCAGTAAACCCACCCACAACTTCCACCCCAGATCACAACCCAGATCCAGGGATGTTATAGCAAGAGAGATTACCCCTGCCCCAGACTGATCGCTGGATCTCCCTACAGTTTACAGGCCAGGAGCTGGAGCTGCCTCTGAAAACTACAAAATGGCGTGTCTCCTCAGCAGCTTCTAGCCCCCAGGGGAGGAAGCGGACACATTCCCCAAATACTGTTCCCAACTTCCATAGGGCACTAACCTCTCACTTTGTCCTAGGCATGTCTATGTTGATAATTCTGGAGTCTCCACAGCTGTTGGTGTTCTGGGGTCTCTCCAGCTGGCTGTTGGCCCTGCTGCCCTGGGGCTAAAACCTTGGCTCACTGGGACCTGGGCTCCCCTCAGCTCACCTAGGCCTGGCTCCCCACACTCAGCGCTGCCAGCTCCCAGACCACTGCTCTGGTCCTTCCTGCAGGGCTGCTGGGCTGTCCTCAGAGGGAGGTTCACTTCTTTGTGTTGTTCTGTGGGGCTCCGGAAGTTGTTCAGAGTCCCCTTTTACATAGTTTGGGGGGAATCTGGGGGCAAAGTGGCATGGATGAGCTGTTTCTACTCTGCCATCTTGGCTCCGTCCCCCCAGTTTTTGCATCTTAAAAAAAAAGCTAGAGAAGGAAATGGCAAACCACTCTAGAATCTTTGCTGAAAAAGTCCCAAATGGGTCATGGAGACTAGAATACACCTTAAACAACTGAACACAACAAATATAAGTGGGTTTATATGTATATGTGGAAATATGTATCCATGTATATACATATTTATATTTATATACATATACATGTACAAGATAAACAAATACAGACATTTATATACATAAACATATATGTACATAAAATTCTAAATATGTCATTAAAGTCTATTTGTGCGCATGTCTTTTACATGAATATTCCTCAGAGAACTATTAGACATCAGTCTAGGGCACATATGAGAATAATCATAGACCACAAAGAATAGTGAAGGCAATTCATCCAATTTTTTACAGGAACAAAGCCAGGGCAATTGGGGTAAAGTGACTTGCCCAATGTCACATGACTAGTAAGTGTTAAGTGTCTAAGGTCATATTTGAACTCAGGTCCTCCTGACTCTAGGGACAGTGTTCTATTCACTGAGCTACCTACTTGCCCCCATTTCATCCATTTTTAACAATGTTGTGGATGTGTCTGTAATCTTTAATTCTATAACTCTGAGCATTTAAAGGCTTAGACATAATAATCTTTGGGGACACTAGGGGCTTCAGAGATCTGAACAAGAAAATGAGGAGAGAAAAAGAGAAAAGAAAAAAAAAACCCTCAGTCAAGTAGAAGCCACAGTGTTAAGTAATTAGATAGATAAACTGGGGACAGTTATGGAGATTATGATGGCTTAAATGTGACCTACTAAGAGTAGCATGGAAAGAAATTAGCAGAGAAGAAATTGTGCACATATCAGTTGAGGGACAAAATGCAAATAAGTTAATTAACTTTAATCTTAGCTTCTGGGGAAGTTGAGGCTGACTGGTGTCTGAGTCACTGAGCTATATCCATTAGATATTTACAGTAAATCTCTCATTGATATGGTGACCCCAGATCTGGCGGTCACCAAGTTGTATAAAGTAGGGTGAAACTGATTAGAAAAAAAAACAAAAACAGAGCACATAAAAGCTCTCAAGATGATAAGGAACTTGCTTATCAGATTACTGCTGATCAATAGTTTGATCAGACCCAGTGCACTTCCAACTTTGGTCAGATGGTAAGAACCTTTTCTTTCCAAAATGAAATGGATTTAAAAAATGAGAAGAAACAAACAAATAAGTAAACATTAAAACAAGGACTGTGTAAGATGTTTCAGGTTTAGAGGTAATCACTTCAGTCATAAGAGCTGTGATAGATCACAGTTAAAAGAGCAGAACATTCCAAGATTCCAGGGCATAAAGATTTTCAGAGAAAAAGATAAAAGTAAGAATGGCATTATGAAGTAGATAGTTTAAAGTTCTAGGGGAGGTTTTCTGGGAGGGCCAGAGAATCTAAGGTGTTTCTTGTAGTGAACTTTCATAAGTCATTGGTTTCACCAATGAAATGTTCCCTTCCCTTATATTATTGTCTGAAAGGTTACAGGGCAGACAACAAAGAGGATGTATTATGAAGGGAGTGTTTTGGGGGTCCCTTGACCTCCCTTCTCTGTCCTATACTGTTACCTACAAAGGTTACAGGGCAGATAAGCAAAAGGGTGTGTTATCTTTGTGTTTATGCCTCAGGTTCTGGTCCTAGAATAATACCCTAATAAATACCTAACCTTATGCAAGGGTAAATAGTAAACAGGATTAAGGGAGGCTCCTTCTACATTATCTGCATTCCTTTGATGTAGCATATTCCTACATTGTCTACATTCCTTTGGAATGTCTTCATTTTCTTGGGGAGCATAAAAACTCTGTGAGCTCCTTGAATTTTTGGATCTGTATGAAATGGTCCTGTAATAAACAGACTGTTGATTACAATCCCATCTCTCATTATTCTCAAAACTCACTAGCCCACCAACTGTTCTGGCCACAGTAGTTTATCAACAAAGGTTGTTGTTTTAGTCTTTTAAGGTGTGTCAAACTCTTCATAGCTCACTGGTTTTTGGAGTTTTTGTGCCAAAGAAACTGGAGTTTGCTATTTCCTCTGCCTGATCATTTTACAGATGAAGGAAGAGAGGCAAATAGGGTTAAGTGACTTTCCCAAAGTCACACAACTAGTAAGTGCCTGAGGTTGAATATGAACTCAAGTTTTCCTGACTCCAGGAGTAGTGTTCAACTTAACAGCTTCTGTCTCATCAAATGAGCTGGGAATAAAGTGAAACCCTACAAGAATGTACAATAAGAGAGTAAACACTTGATCATAGAAACCATTTTAGAACAATTACATATCATCCAAATAAACTATCTCATTTTTTTATTTATCTCATATTTTTAAATATATTTTGGTTTTATATTGTTGTCATTTCCAAATGAGTCTCTTTATTCTTCCTTTCTCTCTTTAAAACCTCCTTTGCAATAAAGATTTGCAACCCAGGATTCAATTCCATTTGCATAAGATTCTCTTCATTTGTGGAGAATGATTATTTAATATCCTGTGCCAGTTTTAAGGACAGAGTTGGATAGAGCTTGAGAGAGGAGAGATCTATGTTATCTGCTCTCCAAGTACAAGATAGGAATGGTATACAGGTGTTCAGGTAAGCCTAATACTTCTGGTGTGAGAGCTGCCTAGACCATTTCCAGGTCTGTTTTCCAGATTTGGTATCTACTTGTCATCCAATTCTCACCTGGGTCTCCAATAACTGTAGCAAATGCAGTAGTCACACCCCAACAAATCCATTTCAGAAGATGGCCTAATACATGTTGAGGATAAATAATGGCCTACAAACACATTGCAGAGTTAGGAGGTATATCTACCCATGTGAAGACTTTCCCAAGCAGAATAGGCAAATATGAACAATTTCTCGCAATTGATTATGAAGGTGGCAGATATAGGCACTGTACATGTAGAGCTTGGTTAGACATTGAAGATACCAAGGTCATCCACTGTATCCTAACCAATTTTCAATCATCTTGACTTCTGTCTTCCAACTGCACTATGATGACTTTGGAAGAGAGAGTGAGCACAATAACTTTGCACAGCCTTGCTTCATTTAAACCTGATTTAGGTGTGAATCAAAAGACACCACACATACAATTTTACATTTTATTATTTACTATTTCTTTATTTTATTCATGCTAAAAGTCATATGGGTATGGGGAAGTAATGAAGCAGCAGGTAAGGATATACTGGGAGCTGTAGTCCCAACCCTTCAAACAGGCAGGGAAGGGCATAGGATTTTCTTCTAATTGAGCCAAAGCAGCAGTGGTTTTGGCAGTCCCCTGGGTGTCTGAGTAACCTTTTTGAAAGACTACAATTCTTACCTCCTGGCATAAGGAAAGGGCTAGAAAAGATGCCCTAAAAATTGTCCGCTTCACTTGGCTGAACCCTGGGCTTTTTATTTTTTTTAATTTTTTTTTATTAATTAAACAAATGCTTTATTAACTTCTGGTTTACATCATTCATTTCCACCAGATTATGAGTTACATTTTTCCCCCATTTTTCGGTACCCACCACCCCAGAATAGCAGTCCCACTAGATATCCCCTCATCCAATCTGCTCTCCTCCATATCTTCTCCCATACCCCCTTCGACTTTGCCATTAGGGCAAGGTGAATCTCTGAGCCCCACTGCCTGGACATCTTATGAAACATTTAATTTTAAAACTTCGATTTTCAGATCCATCCCCTTTCTCCCCTGCCACCCACTCCCTCTGAGAAGATAAGCAATTCAGTATGTGTTGTACATGTATATCTATGCAAAACATTACCATAGTAGATATATTGTAAAAGACTGCTTATATTTCCTCCCCACCTGTCTCACCTCCCACCTGGTCCATTCCCTACTTTGATCCTGTCCCTCTTTGATAGTGGATACTTCTAACCTCCCCTCTCCCCAGAATGCCGTCCCCTCCATCATCCCCCCTCTCATCCCCCTTTCCCCTACTCAGGAGAGTGAGGGTAAGATATTCCATTTAATATGTATGTGATTCTCTCCTTGAGCCAACTTCAATGACAATATGCTTTTGCCTTTTTGCCTTCCTGTTCTTCCCCTCCCCTGCAACTGCTTCCCCTTGCCTCTTCTACATGAGACAGTTTGCCCTACCCTGTCTCTCTCCATCTCCTCTTGCCACTTTCCTCTCTCACCTCTTGACTTCATCCCTTAAGAATCATCCCTTCCTTGGGGCGGCTAGGTGGAGCAGAGAGCAGAGAGCCAGCCCCGGAGCCAGAAGAAACCAAGCTCGGGTCAGGCCCCAGACACCCAACACACAAAGAAAAACCCAGCCACGTGAAGCTGGGCAAGTCACCCAACCTCAATTGCCCTCAAAAAAAAATAATCATCCCTTCCCATCAAATTCAACCTGTGCCCTCTATCCATGTATACCTGTGAACATATGCCATGTACCCTTCTTCAATTATTTTCATAATGAGAAAGGTTTCACAAACACAGTTATTGTTTTTCCATGTAGGACTGTAAATAGTCCAACTTTAATAAGTTCCTTTTGATTTCTTTTCCTTGATTGCCTTCTCAAGCATCTCTTGCGTCTTGTTTCTGAATGTCAAATTTTCTATTCAACTCTGGTTTTTTCACCAAGAATGCTTGAAAGTCCTTTACTCCACTGAATGACCATATTTTCCCCTGAAACAAGATACTCAGTTTTGCTGGGTAAGTGACCCTTGGGTCCATTCCCAGCTCTTTTGCCCTCTGGAATATCATATTCCATGCCCTTCTATCCCTCAATGCCAGGTCCTGTGCCATTCTGATTGTGTTTCCACCATATTGAAATTGTTTCTTCCTGGCTGCTTGTAGTATTTTCTCCTTGATCTGGGGATTCTGGAACCTGGCTATAATATTCCTGGGAGTTTTCTTTTGGGGATCTTTTTCAGGAGGTGATCTGTGGATTCTTTCAACCTCTATTTTGCCCTCTGGGTCTAAAACATCAGGGCAATTTTCCTTGAGAATTTCTTTAAGGATGATTTCTAGGTTCTTTCTTTGATCATGGCTTTCAGGTAGTCCAATAATTTTTAAATTGTCTCTCCTGGATCTATTTTCCAGGTCAGTGGTTTTTCCCATGAGATATTTCACATTGCCTTCTATTATTTCATTTGTTTGGATCTGTTTAATAGTATCTTGATTTCTCATAAAGTCACTAGCTTCCATTTGCTCCAGTCTAACTCTGAAGGAATGAATCTCCTCAGTGAGCTTTTGAGATTCTTTTTCCATCTGGCAAATTCGACTTTTTAAGGCATTCTTCTTCTCTTTGCCTTTCTGAGCCTCTTTTGACATTTGAGTTAGTCTATTTTTTAAGGTCTTATTTTCCTCAGTCAGGCTGTTGACTGTCATTTCATAATTTTCTTGCATCTTTTTCATTTCTCTTCCCAAAGTTTCCCCCACTTCTCTTATCTGCTTCTTAAGGTCCTCTATGGCCTGTAGCCAGCTTGTATTTTCATTTGGGGCTTTTGGTGCAGGAGTTCTTACCTCACAGTCCTCCTCCATGCTTTGAGCCTCTTTGCCCCTAAAATAGGAGTCCAATGTTGAACTTTTCTGTTTATTTTGTTTCATTTGCCTAGGCATGTTGCCACTTAATTACTTGATTTGGGGGCTTGTTGCCACAGTAGGACTCTGCCCCCAGACAGGGGAGCTTCCGCCCAAACGTGGGGTCTTCACAACTTCCGCCAGTTGGGTGGCCTCTGTAAAGCCTCCACCCACTCTGGCAAGTTGGATACCCACCCCAAACTTCCCCCCAGACCACAATCCAGATCCAGGCAGTTTAAAGCAAAAGCTATTAACCCCCAGACTGATTGCTGGATCTTCCTACAGTTTGCAGACCAGGAGCTAGAGCCACTACTGAAGCTGCAAAATGGCTTCTGTGCAGCTGTTTCTTCAGCAGCTTTTTGCCCCCAGGGGAGGAAACCACGTGTTCCCCAAATACTGGTCCCAAAGTCCATATGGCACTAACCTCTCACTTTGTCCTAGGCATATCTGTGCTGATAATTCTGGAATCACCACAATTGCTGGTGTTCTGGGGTTCCAACACCCGGCTGAAGGCCCAGCCGCCTTGGGGCTAAAACCGCAGACCTGGGCTTGGCTCTGTGCGCTGTGCTATCTGTTCCCAGTGTGCTGTGCTGCCTGCTCTCAGAGTGCTGTGCTGGCCACTCCCTGCAGGGCTGCTGGGCTGTCCTCAGCAGGAGGTTAGCTTCTCTGTGCCGTTCTGTGGGTGCTGTGGCTCTAGAAGTTGTTCGGAGCTCCTTTTCCCATTGTTTGAAATTTGTGTGGGGCAGAGCACATTGGAAATGCTGTTTCTACTCCGCCATCTTGGCTCCGCCCCCCACCCTGGGCTTTTTATGAAAAACACAAGTTTTTAGTAGTTCATGACTGCCGCTGATTATTTAAGGGACGGGATCCCATCCTGTGGTTATAACAAACAAAAACACACAGAAAAATTTTGCAAAGATGAATCTGCATATGTTTATGGACAACACAAAATCCAGTAGACCTGAAAGATGAACAGCTTTTGTTGGGTAAAAACTCAGCAGGTATCATTTAAATAGCAGTTGTGAGTAAACAAGATTCGCACATGAAGGCCAGATTACTGAAGTCCAAACTGGATACACATATTTCTGCATTGGCTGCCACAATGAGAAACACCATCAAGTTGGCATACGTTTGCCAGGAAAATCTAATCTAGTCAACAATTTTGCATCACTCCCAAAAGGAGTAATGCCATGCTCATGACAAGGCAATTGACAATTGAAGGAAAGTGCCATGACAACATTTTTAGTTCACCTTCGCCCATGATGACTAATCAGAATCTAGTCAAAGAAAAATTTTATGAAAAGATGGAGATTCTCATAATTAACATGCTGAAAGAAAACAACCTTACAATTTTGAGTGACTTTAATCCCAGCATTGGCAGAGACTACTAGACATGGTAGGAAGTCTTTCAGAGGAATGCAGTTGGAAACATTAACAGCAGCAGTCATGAACTACTAAAAACTTGTGTTTTTCATAACCAATACTTTCTCCTGTTTACCTAAATGAAATAAATATTCAGAGATGCAACTTAGTAGTAACCATTGGCAATTAATATACTATGCTATTGTAATAAGAAGAAACAGGCAGGATGTGAGGGTGATGAAGGCAATGTGTGGTGGAGTACCCAAGGGATCATATACTTAATCTCTCTAAGCTAAATGTTAACATTCAAAAAAAAGTGGGGGTCCTAGGGCAAGAAGACTACCAAAAACTTAATATCAATAAATTAGAGTGTTTCACCCTGCAGATATAATTTTTTGCTGACTTGGCAGTAAAGCTGAAAAAAAAATATGGTTGAAAACAGTGGAGCAGAAAAGATATCAGCAACTTTAAGGGATTTGTTCTATAGTACCACATTCACTGATCTGGACCAAAATACTCACAAACATCTGGATCCATTTGATGAAAATAAAGGGGAAGTTAAAGGAAGACACCAACATGTAGAGAAACCAATTTATTGATCATGTTTCTCTCACCATTTTACTAGCCTAAATATTCTAGGAAATTTCATTTATTCTGAGTATTCCCTGGCATATTCTAATCTTTAGATTTGTTCAGCTACCAGGTGAACAAATAGACTTATTTAGTGTCATGGAATGGGTAGAAATGGAATTTTGGGGGAATGAAGTAAAATATTTGAATAGTTTTTTTTTGGCGTTCTCCTTCATTAAGGTAAAGTAAACAAGAAAATGGCTTGAAATTAATTTATATACTTACAATATTTGGGGGGCAGGTAAATCTAATGATCTGTTTCTGAAGAAAATTCATTGGATAGTCTTATGTCACTAATTGTGTGCTTTTCTTTTTGGCATGAATCAAGTCTTCCTTGGAGATGTGAAGGTGGAGTAGTCTCTACGCATATCCATGACTTTAAGAGAACCACATCTAGAGAAACCCATGTGGACAAACGTAACTTACATAGACAATACACACACACACACACACACACACACACACACACACACACACACACACACTACAGAATCAGAGAAAGGGGATTGGTTTAGGTAAATACTTCTTGAAAAATCAACATATCACATAAACCTGATAAAATATGCAATGTCTCAAACCTATAGACCATGCCTTTACAAAGAAGACATGAAAAAATATCTTCATTTTAAAATTGAGTATAACCAGACTTAGAGATGAAGTAACTTGCCCATGAACACTTAGAAAGTTAGTGCTAAAGTGAAGCAAGAGCTCATATCCCATGATGCCTAATAAGACAGTGTATTCTGCTCTTGGGCAGCTAGGTGATAAAGTGTATAGTGTTGGACTTGGAGTCAGAAAGGCTCATCTTCCTTAGTTCAAATATGACCTCAGTCCCTTACTAGTTGTGACCTTGGGCAAGTTACTTAACCCTTTTTCCCTCAGTTTTTTTTTTTTTTCATATTCAAAATGAAACTGAGAAGGAAATGATGCAGCACTCCAGTATCTATACCAAGAAAACTACAAATAGGGCCACAAAGAGTCAGAAGTGACAAATATAACTGTATGACAAAAATTCTGGTTTTTGGCACTAAACAAAAGGTTGTGCCAAAGATGCTCATTAAATCTTGTACCTGTGGAAAAAAGGGAAATTTAGATAAAAATGCCATCCTGGAACTACTTTGTAAAAACCTTTAAGTTGGGGGACTGTGTCAAGATGGCGTAGTAGAAACAGCACTTCCATGAAGCTCCAGCCCACCCCACTTCTAAATTATGTAAAAGGGGACTCTGAATGACCTCTAGAGCACCAGAACCCACAAAATGACTCAGAGAAGCTGACCTCCTGCTGTTGACAGCCTGGCGGTCCAGAAGGGAGCGACCTGCACAGTGCTCTGGGAGCAAAAACCAGACCCACGTGAGTCAGAGATTTTAGCCCCAGGGCAGCCGTACCAACAGCCAGGTGGAGGGACCCTAGAACACCAGCAGCTGTGGACTTTACAGAATTATCAACACATAGATGCCTAGGACAAAGTGAGAAGTCAGTACCCTATGGACTTTGGTTGGGAGAGAGAGTCAGCTTCTTCCCCTGGGGGCATAGAAGCCACTGAGGAGCCAGTGCAGCTTGAATGGGTATACCAAAATGGGTATAACTATTTGCTGCCATCCTTCTCCCCTTTGTGTCTTAGAAGAGATAATTATGTTTGGTGTTGCTCCCAAGAATTAAGTAGGGAAAAGAAAATGGCCTGCCTCCCAGATGATGATGGTGACTATGAGCATATGGCCATCTCTGCCTCTTTGCATGTATTCATATTTTTTCCTTTGATTTTAGCAAATAATAATTCTGAGATGAAAGTATTCAGACTATCTTGTGGATTTAAGAGATTCAGAGGTCCATTGGGTGGTCAGAGTTCCATGACAGCAGTTCTATGAGGATCAGTTAAGTAGTAGCTGGTGGCATTGTAAATGAGTACAGATAGATGGGGAAAGGCATTACTCAAAAATGATGACAACCTTGGAGAGTTGGAATTCTCGATTACTGTGAACCATAGATTCAACAGAGTCTTGGATCCTTAGAGGTCAGTTGGGCTATTTTTTTTTTTTATTAGGGAAGTATATCTTAGGAAAACATGGTAAGGATTTTATAAAAAGGAAAAATGACTCCAAATGGCTGAAGTTGAAAGGTACCCACCCAGTTGTTCAATATACTGTGTACATACATTTCACATTATCTTATGTTTGAAGCTTTTAATGGCAAGCAAAGTAGTGTTGCTGCTTGTTTCAGCGATTGAAGTGCCTTTGAGCCTCACCTTTGATTATATCTAAAGTCTTTGTTGGAAATAGCATACAGTGAGGTGCCCTTAAATGGTCAAAGGGAGTTTCTAGACCTTCCTCTTCCTTAATAGGCCTAATGTGATCCCATGGATCCCATGGTGGGAGGAGCTTGCTGAAAGACAGGAAGAGTTACAGTAGAATAGGAAGGGTGGAACAGGAAGAAGCAAAGCAGAGGACAGGTTGAGCAGAGTTGCAAATAAGTAGAACTGAGAGGGAGAATGTTTGTGATGCTGGCACTCTATAGCACTCTGTTTGTTGTTCTGTCAGACAAAAGCACCCTGTCTTTTGTTTTTAGACAGAAGTCCTGAAAGAAGATATTACTACTGTTACACACATCATGGGATTTTACTACTGTTTCTATCAGACAAAAAGTGAACTGAGATGAAAATGCTGGCAATATGTGTAAGCATTGTTGTAGCTCTGTTAAGCTTTTTCTTCCTAGAAACAGAAACTTCAAAGTGCTTGGAGTACAGCAGTCTCCATAAGCTGAGGTATGAAACAAGAGCATAGAGCTACCTACCTGAGAATCCAGGCAAGAGCTGGTAGCAGTTAGCCCATGAAAGAGAAGCTGTGGGGTTTTTAAGCCAGCCTAAAATCAAGATGAAGGATGACTTTACTTGGGTACTCTGTATTGACTGATGAGATTCAACTTGCTTGGAATTAGGAGAAGATGGTGTTTTTACTATCTGCTACCCCTTAAGGATGATTGGCTTAAGGATGATTACCCCCTTAAGGATGATTGACTTTACAATCCTATTTCCCAAAAGGTTATTTTGTAAGCAAAGTAACAGTGAAATTATATTTGGAAGACTGGGAGTTATTTTGTACTAAGTATTCTTAACTTACTTTCTCAGTAATCTCTTTTCTAAAAGTTAAAATTATTTATAATACATATACATACATATTATATAAATAATATATAATTATATATAATTGAGATATAGTAATATGATATATTATATATCATAATTATGTGTAAAATAATTATATATTAATTTTATATATCCATTAATAGATAATTAAATATAATATAATATGTTACATTATTTAATTAATATTAGTTAATATTACTTATATTATTATTTAAAAGTTAATTATCTGATAGTTGATAATAAGGATAACAGTATCGTTCAGGAGCAACACTACCATATTCAGAGTCCACAAGGGTTAACTATTCCTGAAATTCTGACAATAGTTGACAGCACTCTGGGGTTCTTAAATGGCACAGTTCAAGTTGAACTGGCTAACTTGATGGGGAAATTTACCTTGTGCTTAGAAGGAGACTGAGCTGGGGTTCAGAAATCACTTCATTTTCTCACAGAAAAATACTACATATACAAGGAAATAATGCTTTTTTTATAAGTATATTAGCCACAATCTGACTAATTTTACCTTTTAATGTCTTATTGCACAATGACCTTCAAATGATTCAGATATCCAGCAGACTGAACTATTGGTTCAGTCTACTCTCTGCTGACTCAGATTTTGCTTCTTATCTTATTTTCTTCATTCCTTTCTCAAGTTTTCAGTGGTTTCCCTTATTTGCTGCCATCTTTACCTATTGAAATCCACCCCTTCCTTCAAAGTATAATTTGGATAACAAATACTTAATTCACCTTTTATCCCTCTCAATATTGGTTCTATGCAAGTGATTAATTCTACCTCTCATTCTTTGGACTTCTTTTCATATTCATATTTGCATTCCTGTCATTCCTTCTCTTGTTGCTAATAGATATTTGACTCAATATCAAAACCATGACTTCTCTTTATATGTACAGTGGAAAAAGTGATGACCATGAAGATGGAAGACTTGTGTTCAAATGTCACCTCTGATCATTTCTGCATATGTGAACTTGGGCAACTCTGTATTTCATCTTCCTTATATATAAAATAAGGGAACTGGAAGTATATGGTCTCTAATATTTCGTTGAGATCTTTGATCCTCTTATTTCAGTTTTCATATTCAGTGTCTAATAGGCTTCCATACAGTAAATGTGTAGCAAGTGTCTGTTACTGTATGAAAAGAGGGGGAAAAAAGATTACTTTCTATTCAAATAATTAGAGCTAGAAGCAAACTTATGGATAACTTAGTACAACCCATTTCCTTTACATGCAAGAAAAAATGAGCCCCAGAGAAATTAAACAACAGATTAAACAAAATTAAACTCAGAGAGCATATTGAGGGAGCCTGAATTTCAATTCATATTCCTTAAAACAAATCCATTTTACTTTCTATACTACATACATAAATTATTGTCATATGATCTTGTCCACCTAAAAACGTTATAAGAATCAACTAAGATAACATGCATTTTGCAATTTGAAAAGTGGATACAAATACATTGTAAATATTTTATCATTGTTATAATATATTCCTTTTTTACTTTGCCTTAGATTTGAAAAACATTGTATCAATGAGTCCAAAGTGTGAATTTTATAGAAGAATTCCAAATACATTCATATATATATATATATTTTTTTTTTTTGGTTTGTAAGTTATTTACTTATATTTTTGTAAAAAATGAGCGCTTTCAAATATTCATTAGATTCCTTTTATCTGAGTCAGAGTCAAGATGGCTGAGTAGAAACAGCACTTCCATGTGGCTCCAGCCCACCCCACTTCAAAATTATGTAAAAGGGGGACTCTGAATGACTTCTGGAGCTCCAGAAACCAAAAATGACACAGAGAGGCTAACCTCCCGCTGAGGACAACCTGGCAGTCTGGCAGGGAGTCACCAGCACATTGCTCTTGGAGCTGAGCCCAGGGCCTGTTGAGTCTGATGTTTTAGCCCCAGGTGGCCATACCAGCAGCAGGCTGGATGGACACCAGAACACCACCAGCTGTGGAGTTTCCAGAATTATCAACACGTAGATACCTAGGACAAAGTGAGAGGTCAGTGCTTTATGAACTTTGAGACTGGTTGGGAGAGTGAGCCAGCTACTTCCCCTGTGGGCAAGAAGCCTCTGAGGAGCCCACACAGCTTGCACCATGTTACCAAGTTGCAGCTTCAGCTACTGGCCTACAAACTGTAAGGGGATCCGGCGAGCAGTATTGGGGGTAATCACTATTGCTTTACCCTTCTTGGATCTGGATTATGGTCTGTGGTGGAGATATTGGGGTGTGTGACCAGCTTGCAAGATTGTGAGGAGGCTTCAGAGGGGCCACCCAACTAATAACTCCCGCAGTTGAGAAAACCCAAGTGTTTGAGATGGAAGCTTCCCTGGCTAGTGGCAGAACCCTCCTGTAACAACCAGCCCAAAGGTCAAGTAATTGAGTGGCAACATGGCTAGCCAAAGGAAATGAAATAAACAGAAAAATTCAACATTAGACTCCTATTTTGGGGGCAAAGAGGATCAAAGCATGGAACAGGAGGACTGTGAGGTCAGAACTCCTGCACCAAAAGCCCCAAATAAAAATACAAGCTGGTTAAAGGCCATAGAGGACCTTAAGAACCATATAAGAGACGTGGGAGAAAAATTGGGAAGAAAAATGAGAAAGATGCAAGAAAAATATGAAATGAGAGTAAACAGCCTGCCTGAAGAAAATAACACTTTATAAAATAGAGTGACTCAAATGGCAAAAGAGGCTCAAAAAGGCAATGAGGAGAAGAATGCCTTAAAAAGGCACCTTTGCCAGATGGAAAAAGAATCTCAAAAGCTCACTGAGGAGAATCATTGCTTCCCAATTGGACTGGAGAAAATGAAAGCTAGTGATTTTATGAGATATCAAGATGTTGTTAAGCAGATCCAAACAAATGAAAGAATAGAAGACAATATAAAATATCTCATTGGAAAAACCATTGACCTGGAAAATAGATCCAGGAGAGATAATTTAAAAATTATTGGACTACCTGAAAACCATGATCAAAGAAAGAATCTAGAAATCTTCCTTCCACAAAATTTCAAGGAAAATTTCCCTGTTTTAGAACCAGAGGGCAAAATAGAGATTGAAAGAATCCATCAATTATCTATTGAAAAATATCCCCAAAAGAAAACTTCTAGGAATATTGTAGCCAAGTTCCAGAATTCCTAGAACCAGTAGAGAATATTACAAGCTGCTAGGGAGAAACAATTTCAATATTGTCAAAGCACAATCAGGATAGTACAGGATTTGCCAGCTTCTACATGGAGGGATCAAATGGCATGGAATATGATATACCACAGGGCAAAGGAGCTGGGATTAAAACCAATAATTACCTACCCAGAAAAGCTGAGTATCATGTTGTAGGAGAAAATACAGGCATTCAGTAGAATAGAGGACTTTCAAGCATTCTTGAGGAAAAAAAAAAAAACATAGTTGAATAGAAAATGTGACATTCAGACACAAGAAGCAAGAGATGCTTGAGAAAGTAAAAAGGGAAAATAAATCATAAGGAACTCATCCAAATTGAACTATTTACATTCCTACTTCGATAAAGGATAACTGTAACTGATGAACCCTTTCTCACTATGGAAATAGCTGAACAAGGGTATATGGGTATAGGAACACATATGTGAATGTGTGTATGTATGTTTAGAGGTATATATAGATAGAGGGTACAGGTCAGGAAGGGATGATACTTAAGGGGTGAAATTGATAGGTGAGAAAGGAACATATCTAGAGGAGATGGAGAGAGACACACGGTGGTAAACTATCTCACATAGAAGAAGCAAGGGAAAGTGGTGGCACGGGAGGGGAAGAAAAGGAAGGCAAAAAAGGTAAAATCTTACTCTTATTGAATTGTTCTCAGGAAGAGAATGAGATACATACTAAATGTCATATCTCACCCTACAGGAGAGTGGGGGGTAGAAGCATGGGGGCAGCTGATGGAAAGGAGGGCAGGCTGGAGGGAGGGAAGTTGGAAACACCCACTTTAGGATCAAAGTGGAAAGTGGACCAGGTGGGAGGTGGCATAGGGAGAGTGAAATATAGTTAGTCTTTTACAATATATCTACTATGCTAATGTTTTGCATATCTATACATGTACAACATATACTGAGTTGCTTATCTTCCCAGTAAGCGTGGGTAAGAGGGGAGGAAGGGAATGAATTTAGAACTCAAATTTTTAAAATCTAATGTTTTAAAAATATATAAATACTATTATTAATACAATTTTATATATAATGGGAGATAAGATGTGCAAGCATTTTGGCAAGGGGATTCACCTTGCCCCATTGGAAAAATCGAAGGGGGTATGGGAGAAGAGATGGGAGAGAGCAGATTGGATGAGGGGATATCCTGTGGGACTGCTATTCTGGGATTGTAGGAAGGGGAAAAATGGGGAAAAATTGTAACTCAAAATCTGATGGAAATGAATGGTATAAACAAGAAGTTAATAAGGCATTTGAAAAAAAATAAAAAGAAAAGAATAATTAAAAAAATAAAAAATGATTCCTTTTATCCTTCATTATATAATACATATATACACAGATATGCATACATACATATATACATATACAGATATATATATATACATATACAGATATATATATATATATATATACATATATTTTTTAACAAATGCTTTATTAATTTCTGGTTTACATCATTCATTTCCGCCAGATTTTGAGTTACAATTTTTCCCCATTTTTCCCCTAACCACCACCCCAGAATAGCAGTCCCACAAGATATCACCTTATCCAATCTGCTCTCTCCCATATCTTCTCCCATACCCCCTTCGACTTTACCATTAGGGCAAGGTGAATCTCTGTGTCCCAATGCCTGCACATCTTATCTCCCAATTACATGCAAAATAGTTTTAATAATAATAGTATTTATATATATTTGAAACATTTTATTTTAAAACTTCGAATTTCAGATCCATTCCCTTCCTCCCTTGTCACCCATTCCCTCTGGGAAGATAATCAATTCAGTATGTGTTGTACATGTATAGCTATGCAAAACATTGCCATAGTAGATATATAGTAAAAGACCGCTTATATTTCCCTCCCACCCATCCTACCCGCTGCCTGGTCCATTCCCTACTTTAATCCTGACCCTCTTCAATAGTGGGTACTTCCAATCTCCCCTCCCCCCAGAATGCCCTCCCCTCCATCATACTCCCTCTCATCCCCCTTACCCCTACTCTCTTGCAGGGTGAGCTATCCCATTTAGTATGTAATGCATACCCATATTAAATAGTTGCATACTTAATGTATTTATTTTAAGATATACAAATGTGTCATTCAATTCTGGAGATAATATATAATATAAGTTAACTATAGATTCAATATATAACAATATGGTTGAATGAAATTTAATTTTAATTATAGACTTAAGTAAAGAATTAGGATCAGTAAACTGGGGAGCCCCTTGTGCCAGCAAGGATGAATGTACCTTTGACAAGGATAGGTTTTCCAGAGTGAATTCTAGCATCCCCAGAGTCTTCTTGTTAACAAAAGCACATTTCTTGTAGTGCTGAAAAAAACAAACAAAAAAACAAAAAACAAAAACAAAAAACCCCACAAAATCAAAAGATGGTCCTATTTAGGATGTCTTTCCCCCCACTCATTCCTATCTCCTCATCATCCTCAGTTTCTCACAGATAACTCAGGAAAATAAGAAAAGAGCTAGTTGTCAAGAGAATATATACAGAACAATTCTTTAGGTGCAGAATACACCAATAAACAACAGTATTATGTTCCAGCTACTTGTAAGGCAGTGTGATTGGAGTTAGGGGAATGGCTGGGACTAGCCAAAGGAAGGAGGGGGAAACAGCACAAATAAAAAAGAAACAGTCAGAGCTTCCTACCAATGTTCCTTCCTTACTTAGGAAAGACTAATAACACAAAAATTTTTGAATGAAATTTTGTCTACAAAATGCAAAGCAAATGAGGAAAAAAATAGAGGACACTGTATCTCAAATGTGACAAGTCCCTACTTTGTTCCAAACACTAAACCAGGTACTAGAGATGAAGGAAATGGAGGAATTTATAATTTGGATGAAAATATCTTCCCTCTAGTTGCTTATAGTCATTTTTGATTTACAGTTATTCAATTTATCACAACATGTGTCTAAAATTTCTACTTGGGCATAGTTTGATGAGTATTTTTTCAATTTTTATCCCACTCAATAGACATAACCCAGGAATTTTGGTAGTCTTGGTTGAGTTCATAAACCTATCTATCCACCCTATAAATGGATTTTTCAAATACTGAAATTTAATTAAGATCACTGTAACCAAAATATTTGAAAACATTGATTTAAAATGGGTATTTACATGTGATTGCCTGTATATGAAAAAATGAAATTCACATAAGAGAAAGGAAAGTCACAGCCCAATATTTTTTTTCCTCACTGAATCCAGCAATAAAGGGTATATTAAGAACAAGAATTAAATAACTAAGCTTTTAAGCTGTCTTCTGGTGTGTAAGATTCAATATTTTATTGGCCATTAGAAAAAATATCAAAAATTACTTTACTGTTTTCTAAATTAATTTCTCTGCTGGCTCAGCAAAAGTATCAGGAATCTTAAAAATAGCATCTGTCCTTCTTCCTTTTCAATATTGATGGAGCTATTGTATTGCTTTTTTTACCCCCTTTAGAATGGATGTTGTTTATACTGTATGAAAGAAAACAATTTAGAACTATTACTAATAGAGCTCTTTTCACTACTGGAGGAAACTTACCTATAGAATTATCTGAGAAATCATTTCAAAAGCAGTTGCTCCATTACAGGAAAACAGTATTCATTTAACAAATCCTTTAAAACAAAATGAATGTTCACTGAGAAACCGAGTGGCTGTGCATGGCCTAAATAATCTTAAAAGCATAACACTTGGTGCTTTAAGAACATAGCTATCTCTAAGCAAAGGAACAGAGGATTCTAAAATAAACTATATTTTTGTCTTCATATTCTTAAATAAGGTATTCAGTGTGTGTTCTGAAAAAAATGTACACTTTATCTGGGGTAAGGAAGTTCAAGGGGGAGGGTAGCCAGTGACTGTTTGCTTAGCTGTGCAAGGTAGGAAGTATAGACCAGAATACTAAGCAGCAGAAAAGGATTTAACCTCTTAGTAATATGCAGGCTGCTGGCTGAATGTTTTGCAAAATAAACAACATATTTGTTTTCATTTAGTATGAATTATTTTTCTCACTTGGCAGTGTTGTCTCTCTGTAGGTTACCATGCCATTCTCTAGAGGTCCACACCCTCCATTTCTGGCTTTTGCTCTCCACTTCATACTCAAAGAGCTACAAGAACCAGAAGATAAAGACCTTTTTGGCTGTATTTTAGCACTGTAGGAAATAAGGAAAGGCATAGTTGTGGCCCAAAAGGGAAAGTTGTTGTGGTAAATGGATTTGATACTACATCAGATTTACTGGATGTACTTTACTGGATGCCTGTTCCAATGGGGTCAGACAGTATTAATTTGTTATGTGGGTCATGGCAGATTCCTTCTCCTACACTACAAAGAATGACTCCTTTGTCAATATAAATGCATCCTAATGCATTCATTTTCCCTCTAGGCTGTATTCCACACTAGAGAGTTATTGTTCCAAAAGCTGCCACTCAGCACTAGATCCTTCCATGACTGCCTTGATCTTTCTTATGGAGGAAAGAGACAAAAAAAGGGACCTATAGAAACTATAATTTGTTTAATTTATTTCCAGATTTTGCAGCAGTAACATTCTACAGAATGCAAATCAATTGACTAGAACAGAAAACAAAGAAGGAAAAACTCTAGGTTAACAATGAGCTTCATTAACATTTTCACTTTTCCCACTGAATTTATTTCTGTCTGTATTTTAATTTGATGTATGCTATATCAAGAACTTTTTAAAATCTGAGTTGCATCTGAGTTTTCTCATAAATTTTCAGAATGAGTTATATGTGAAAGTGATCTAAAATAATATAGGTTACTAAATGGATTTTGATATATTATTGAGCATTCTATTATTGTTGTACTTGTATTTGAAGTCTATAATTATTAAAACTGATTTATATTTAAATTGTTTTATTTTTCAAACTGGGGAAAATCACATTAATAGCTAAAATTAATGTCCAGAGGGAAAGTGGCATATTGAGAGATATATTATGACTTTGAGTCATGAAGATCTGGGTTCCAATGCTACTTCTACTTCATCCTGACTGTGTGATGCTAAGCAAATCTTTTAGCTTCTCAGTGTCCTAGGTAATTCTCTCAGATTATAAATGACAAAGGAGATGCTGTCTTGAGTTGTCAAAGAAAAGTTTCTTAACAAAAAAATTCCCTATACTGGTAAAATAACAGCTGCAATTCTTATCCCTATTGATATCCAAATTACCATGGAGAAACTGAGGTTTCTATGTTAGTTCTCATATATTGGATAACTTATTTCACTTCTCTGTTTTTGAGGAGAGAATGCATGGTGAATCAAAAACAATGGGATTTTCAAATAATACTTCTCTCAATTAATGCAAAAAGTATATCTTTTTTTCTCTCCTGGTTAACTATTGTCTGATTCAGAAAATAATTTATAAATGACATTTTTTAAAATTTTATTTAGAATTGGAACATTTAACTTCAATCCTAAATCTGGTTATTTGACTTGGAGTCAATCATGTAATTCCTCTGAACTTCAGTTTTCTATTCTACAAAACAGGAGAATAATATACTGGCTATTTGATAGGATTAATCTAAACATATATAATACATCATTTAATCATTTTCTACCTAATTTCTCTTATCTACAAATGGGGATAAAAATGCACCTTACTTCCTCAGGTTGCTAAGAGAGAATAAAATATGTAAAAAGTGAATTGAAAACCTTAAAATGTGATTGTTATTGTTATAAAAGAACTATTGTTAGCATATAAAACCAGTGTTATTTTTATATCAAACTCTATTAAGTATTTTTCTAATGTATAAAATTACCCAGGATGATATTGAAGACCCTGGTTGGCCTAATAGTATACAATTTTTGTAATAAGAAAAGTCATTGAAATATGAGAATATCTTGATGTTTGGTTAAGAAGGAAGTGTTTTCATAATGGAAGTGAGAATTTGATTAGTCTTTGTAAAGAAAAGAGGATTTGGGGTCAAAGTGAGAAGTTTTAATATGTTCATATGTTGATTTTTTGGGAAGGAATGTGTTAACCAAGGTAAGCTGTGGAAACTCTTTCTTCTTCAAACTGTAAGAATAAGAAACATAACTACTTTTCTTGGATGTCCTTAATGCCTACTGGCAAAAATCCTTAGACTCGATTACTCCTAAGGGTCTCTTCCACCTCTAGGATTTAAGGATTCAGTGATTTTCTTGTTCTCAGAAACCAGTGCTAAGTAAAACAAGACCCAGATATATCAGACATCTTTCTCACTGTGCATTGAAAAATATACTCAAATGTTGAATTGTTATTTGAAGAGGTGTGACAGGTAGTTACGCTCAGCTTAAGGCAGAGCAATTGCTAACAATCCACTATGGTCTAAGATCCCACAGGTCACTCCAAATAGGGGTTTAAGGCTCCTGGCTCCTCCCATACAAAAAAGAAGGTCAGAAATGCAAGAAGACTGACATTTGTACCTCCAAGAACCCTGGAAGAAAAGGAAAAGCACAATCTCTGTGGAGAAGGGATATTATTGAGTGTAGATGACATTCTTGAATGGCAATGGGGAAATCAATTGTGTTGGAGAGTTTTGTTAGGAAAAGGACAAAAGTTAAAAACAGCCTGTAGATTCTCATCCACAATCACTAAGAAAAATTATATTAACTTACTACCTTACATCATTAATCTTTCTATCAGGTTTTCAGTCCTCCATTTAAACATTGGATCTGTAGTCTAGCCCTTGATTTTTGTGCTTAACAAATATATTTCATAAATAGCTAAAAGAAAAGATGAGAAAAAATAAAAAAAATTGTGAAGACCCAAAGGGGAATTGAGTGATGCACAGTGAGGAGTTGAAATCAAGATGGTGAAGTAGAAGGAAACAGTACAGGTGAGCTCCCACCCACCAAACTTCTTTGAACAAACCTAGGAAATGTACCCAATTGAAATTCAGATTGGAAAATACAGCTAAAAGTCATAGTGAGCCATTTGTCTGGCTCAGCTGAGCATAGGAAGAGAGATAGTGATATTCGTAGATAATGGAGATAATGCTGGGCAGGTTAACATGGTGTGCAGAATATACTAGTACCCAAAGAGAGGCTGTGCACCAGGAAAAGAAGAGGTCCCAGAATTATATGAAAGATACCTTGAGATACATAATATGGCTCTGTGATGGAGATAGCTGTCAACTTTGAGCTTTGTCTCTTAGTATCTATTTCCGGGTCAAGGATACAGGGTAGACTGACAAGGGAGCCTATGTCCAAGAAAAGTATTTTTCAGTCATGGGGTCATAGTTGGCACACCAAGAAAAGAAGAAGCTCAGAAAGTTGACAAAGAAGGGAATCAAAAATCCGGGAAATAATTTTTTACAGCCAGGGTCTCTGATAAAGGCCTCCTTTCTAAAATATGTAGAGAATTAAATCAAATTTATCAGAATACAAGTCATTCCCAATTGATAAATGGTCAAAGGATATGAAGAGGAAGTTTTCAGATGAGGACACAAAACCTATCTATAGTCATATAAAAGTGTTCTCAATCACAGTTGATAAGTGAAATGTAATTTAATCAATTCTGAGGTACCACCACAACTATCAAAACAGGAAAATGACAAATGTTTGAGATGTGGAAAAACTGGAATACTATTTCATTGTTTTTGAAGCTGTGAACCGATCCAACAAGTCTGGAGAGCATTTTGGAACTATGCCCAAAGGACTATGAAAATGTGCATACTCTTTGTTCCAACAATACCATTGTTAGGTCTGTATCCCAAAGAGATCATAAAAAATGGAAACAGACTCAAATGTACCAAAAATAGCAGTTGTTTTTTTTGGTTGGGGCATTCCATCAGTTGGGGAATGAATGGCCAAACAAGTTATGGCAAATGAATGTAATGATATACTATTGTTCTATGAGAAATGATGTGCAGATGCATTTATTGTATTATTTAAAATTAATTAATTAATTTTTAAGTTTCAACATTAATTTCCACAAAACTTTGAGTTGAGAATTTTCTCCCTATATCTCCCCTCCATAGGCCCTCTCTTAATCCACTTACCCCTACTTTCATGAAGGGCAAGATATCTAAACCCCATTGTCTGTGCTTCTTATTTCCCAGTTGTATGTAAAGAATAAAAAACATTTTTACACAGGTTTTTAAAACTTTGAGTTCCAAATTATTTCCCTTCTTCCCTCCCAACCCACCCTCATTGAGAAGACAAGCAATTCCACATAGCTTTTTCATGTATAGTTATGCAAAACTCTTCCATGATAGTCATGTCGCTAAAGACTAACTATATTTGCCTCCATTCTGTCGTACCGCCCACTTATTCTATTTTCTCCTTTCACCCTATCCATTTCCAAAAAGTGTTAGCTTCTGACTATTCCCTCCTCCAATCTGCCCTGTCTCCTTTCACCCTGCTGTCTCCTGCCACAATAGTTTCCTATATTATAGAGTAAGATAACCAATTGAGGGTGTATATTATTCTATCCTTAAGTCAAATCCAGTGGGTATACTATCCCAAACTTCTGAGGTTGTGTATCAGTCATTCAATATCCCACTGTCTGTGGGCCCAGAGCTTTGGGAAGTAGCTGTTGCTGTTGCTTCTGCTGCTGCTGCTGCCACCACTGCCACCTCTGTCACCCCAGGTCTGGGGGCCAGACAACTGTTGCACCTTGCTTCTCTTTCACCCAAGTCCTACATAATTTTCCTACAGACCTACTACATTGTCTTTCTCTTTTGTGTGTTGACAAGGCTGGAAACTGCCAGAGCTGCCAGTTAGTCAAGTGAGGCCTACTCTGTCCTTGTCCGTCCTGATGTGGCCCAAGTCAGAGTGTGCTCCACTCCCAGGCCAGTGCAATAGTTGACTTTCCAGGTTGTCTTTGGCTACAGATTTGCTTCACTCTGTAACTTTGTGGGTTCTGTATCTTTCAGATTTGTTTAGAGTTATTTTTATAGGTATTTGGAGGAATTGGGGTGAGATATCAAGCAAGTCCCTGCTCTTATTCCACCATCTTAGCTCGATCCTAAAGCAGATGGGTTTCAGAAAAAAACCTACAAAGATTTACTTTAATTGATGCCGAATAAAATGAGCAGAACCAGGAAAACATTTTATGTAGAAACAGCAACATTGTGTGATGATTAACTCTGTTAGATACAGCTCTTCTCAACAATACAATGATCTAAGAGACTTCCAAGTTACTCTGATGGAAAGTGCTATCTACATGCAAAGAAAGAACTATGGAATCTGCATGCAGATCAAAGCATTCTATTTCCACCTTTTTTCACATTGTTTTTCACTTTTGTTTTGATTCTTCTTTTACAACATGAATAATTGTGGAAATATGCTTAATATTATTATAGATATATAACCTTTATTAGATGATATGATGTCTTGGAGGTGAAAAGAAAGGAGGTGGGAAATTTAGAACACAACATCTTATAAAAGTGAATGTTAAAAAGAATCTTTGCGGGGAGGGGGTGGTGGAATAAAAATGGCAGAGTAGAAACAGGACTTGCACAGGGCTCCACCTTCCACCTCCTACAATTCATGTAAGAGGTGATTCTGAACAAACTTTGGAGCTACAGAACCCACAAATAGACACAGACAATCTAACCTCCTGCTGAGGACACCCTGCAAGGATTGCAGGAAGCAGCCAGCACAGTGCTCTGGGAGCTGACCCCACCCCCGCTCGAACCAGAGGTCTCAGCCCTAGAGGGGCCACAGTCAGCCAATGGTTGGAGGGACTTTAATAGCAGCTATGGTATATTCCAGAATTATCAAGTCATAGATGCTAAGGACAAAGTAAGAGGCCAGTGTAGTGTGGACATTGGGATCTGGTAGTTTGGGAGTGAAGTCATCCTTTATACCCTGGAGGGAGAAGCCAATGAGGCACCAGGGCCATGCAGCCACCACCATGTAGCAGCTTCAGCCCCTGGAGTGCAGATTTTAGGGGGACCAAGAAAGCAGTTTGAGGGGTAATCACCCTTGCTTTAACCTGCTTGAATCTGCATTGCTGTCTAGGATGGATGTCCTGGGGTGTAGGACCAGCTTGCCAGAGCATGTGAAAGCTTCAGAGAGGGCACCCAACTAATAGCATTGGCAGCTGAGAAAACCCCAGCAATTTGGGACAAAGTTGCCCTATCTGGTAGCAGAGTCCTACTGTCGTAAAAAAAAAAAAAAGTCAAGTAATTGAGCGGCACCATGAGTAAACGAGGGAAGCAAAGCAAGCAGAGCAACCCAAATTTATGCTCATATTTAGGGGACAAAAAGGATCAAAGCATGGAACAGGAGGAAGACAGTGAAGGCAAAACAGAATTGGTAGACCTTATTCTCATTAAATTTGGGTTAGGGAGGGAATGACATACACACTAAATAGGGTATCTCACCCTACAGGAGAGTTGTGCAGAAGGGGATGGGAAGGTGTATGATGGAAGCGAGGGCACACTGAGCAGGAGGGAAGTTGGAAGCACCTACTTTTGAAAAGGGACAGGATCAAAGTGGAGAATAGAACTAGTGGGAGTTGGGATAGGAGGGAGGGAAATATAGTCAGTCTTTCACAATATATCCATTATGAAAATGTTTTCCATAGCTACACATGTACAACTTATATTGAATTGCTTATCTTCCCAGTAAGGGATAGATGACAAGGGAGGGAATGAATCTTGAACTCAGAGCTTTAAAAACAAATGTTTAATATATATATATATATATATATATATATATATTAAACATTATGTATGTATATATGTATACATATATATATGTTAACATATATATGTGTGTATATATATATATACACACTATTAATAATATTATTTTACATGCTATCTGGGAATATGATATACAGGCACTGGGGCATAGAGATCCACCATGCCCTACTGAAAAGTAGGAGGGTGTATGGGAGTAGATATGGGAGAGAGAATATTGGAGGAGGAGGTATCCAGTAGTATCACTATTTTGGGGTGTTGAGTACAGGGAACAACAGTGAGAAAATTTGTAGCTCAAAATCTTGCAGAAATGAATGATGTAAACTAGAAGTAAATAAAGCATTTGATAAAAAAATAAAATATATTATCTGTGAGTGTATTTGGAAAAAATGATATTAATTGGGGGGAGGATGAAAGGAAAAGAGTACTTGCAAGATATTATTCCTGAAGAAAGATATAGGCTTGTATCAAAGAATAAATTTACCAAACAAAGCTAAGTATAATGCTGCAGGGGGAAAAATTGATTTTTTATGAAATAGGTGACTTCCAGATACTGCTGAATGGAAATACATGCATACACATATGTATGTATATGAATTATATGTATAAATACATATATATGTGCATATGTATGCACAAATCTGTGGGAGAAAGAGTGAAGTAGAAGAGGCAGAAGGAGGGGGAAAAGGAGGAAGAGGAGGAGGAGGAGGAGAAGGAGAAGAAGAAGAGAAGAAGAAGAAGAAGAAGAAGAAGAAGAAGAAGAAGAAGAAGAAGAAGAAGAACAACAACAACAACAACAACAACAACATCAACAACAACATCAACAACAACAACAGCAACAGCAAGAGGAAGAGGAACAGCAAGAACTAAAAGAATAAAAGAGAGAGAGCTACATTTGAAAATCTGATTTCATAGGAGTGTAGGGAAATATAAAGAAGTAAATATACATGAATAATGATAAAGGACATAACAAGGAAATGTATTTACATTATATGGACATGATACATGTGTCCTTTCTAAGTCCTTTCATCAGCAGGCATGATAGAGAGAGCCTAATTCGAAAAGAAATATATCCGGTCATACCTCTGTTATATCTTGATGATTTTTATTTTATTTTTAGAGGCAGAAAGGCAGGGCAGTTGCCCAAGGTTACACAGATAGTAAGTTTTAAGTGTCTGAGGCCGGTTTTGAACTCAGGTCCTTCTGACTCCAGGATTGGTGATCTATTCACTGTGCCACCTAGCCACCCCTATCTTGTTGATTTTAAAAGGATGAAGAAGAGAGACAGAATAAAGGGTGAGTGGAGAAGAAAATGAAGATTGCAGAAAATTATTTCACATAGGATGTGCAAGTATACATCTACATATATTTGGCAGAAATGTGAAGGAGTATTTGGATTTCACACACACAATTTGGTAAAAAATATATATATATATATATATATATATATATATATATATATATATATATATATATATATATCTTTCAAAGGGGAGAAGCTAGGACTGAGACTAGGAGGAAATATAGATTAAAGGAGGGATTAGTCCTAAACCAAACTTTAAGGATGCAAAATAAATAAATAAACACACTGAGTTTGTGTGTGTGTGTGTGTGTGTGTGTATTTCAAATTGACGCAATGTGAGAGTAAGCATAAATTTGGGAAAAGATACATCATTTTTATCATATTTCATTTTCCTATAGGAAATGATGGATGAGATGATCTCTGAGAAATTTGAGAAGTGTCTGAACTGAATGAAGTAAAAGGAATTCAAATACACAATGACAACAATATGACAAAGGCAAACAGACTTGAAAAAATTTTTATGATCAAGAATAATGACTAAACTTTATTCTATATGACTTATACTAAAATATTCTAATTACATCTTGATTTTTAAAAAAGTGAAAGTTGCACAATACAGAATGAGCTCAATCTATTTTTTTTTTTTTGTCCTTGGATAATGTAGAAATTTAATTGACAATATGAGTCACTAATGAATTTTTCTTTTCTTTATATTTGGGTTTGTTTTTTTGTTGTTTTTTTCCTTTTTAGAGCTGGGAAGGTAGGGCAATCAGGGATAGATGACTAGCCAAGGTCAAATGGCTAGTTTTTGTGTTAATTGTCTGAGGCCAGATTTGAACTCAAGTCCCCCTGACTCCTGAGTCAGTGCTGTATTCACTGCATCATCTAGCTGCCCCTTTTTCTTTACTTCTGAATTGGGTGTGTATAGCGTTGAGGTGGACAAGTGAGAAGGTACAATATTGATGATTTAAAAAATATATATACTTTTTGAAAAGTGAGAAATGCATGATGAAGATAAGTGGACCAGTTGCCACTTTGCAAGAAGTGATGCAAGGTATGTCATTCAGGAAATATTCAAAAAATGGCAAGGCAGACACAAAATCAATCCATAAAAAAAACACATTGCTGTTCGTGTCCTCATGAAATTGTTCAGCATATATACGCTAATGCAGAGCACATTGGTCCCATACTTTGTGCAGGATTTGAGAAGGAAGATATATACAAGAAGAGGACCAGATTATAATGCATATATTAATACCTGCAATGAAAAAGGAGATAACTTTACTATTGAGTTCACATATTTATTGTAGTATTGAAGTTCTGAAAGATATAAGACAAAAGTTCATTGTTATTATGCTTACTTGAAATGTATCTTGATTTTACCACCACACATACAGTAATCCGCTCCCCCCCAAAACTATAAATTTTAGTTTAACATTTTAAACAAGAGCTATTTTTAAATTGAAAATGTGTTGAAGCCTTCAAAAAGTAACTAGACAATTTATAGTCTATTCTCTCCAGGTTGATTACAATTTAGCTATGGCAAAATTTGGAGCTTTTTCTTATCCTCAAAATTTCAACTTAATTCTGGTTTACAATGATTTCCCACAATTATTACAATGACTAGACCATTAATCTTTAGCATCCATAATTAAATCAGTTGAAAAAGTATCTATATATTTTTGTAAAATTCAATTTTAATTTTCAGTTCTAAAACCCCCAGACTCTTGACTTTCCCCTGTGCCTTGAGAACAAAAGAAATACAAACCCCTTACAAATTTGAAGTCTTGTAAATTTCAACATTAGTCAAGTTACAAACATCATGAAAATATTGTTCTATTGATGCTCTGATCCCATCAACTTTCTACCAAGACTTTGATGACATGTTTTTTTCAAAGAGTCCTTTTTATATTGTGGTTGGTTATATTTTTATCAGAGTTAATACGTGTTTTAAAGTTGATTATTTTTATAACATTGATAAATTATTCTCCTAGTTTGGTTCAGTTGACTTTATATTAGTTCACACAAAATTACACAGGTCATTCTGAAACCAACTCCTTCATCATTTTTTATTTTACAAAAGTATTCTGTTGTATTTATACAACTTAATATGTTCAACTTTTCCCAACTGATGAATATCCCCATAGCTTTCAATTCTTTTCCACCAAAAAACAACCAAAAAGAAAAACCTGGAACAAATATCTTTTGTATATTTGTATCTGCTTCTTCTTTCTTTGATCTTTTTGGGAGAAGGAGGAGGAGGAGGAAGAGGAGGAGGAGGAGGAGGAGGAGGAGGAGGAGGAGGAGGAGGAGGAGGAGGAGAAGAAGAAGAAGAAGAAGAAGAAGAAGAAGAAGAAGAAGAAGAAGAAGAAGAAGAAGAAGAAGAAGAAGAAGAAGAAGAAGAAAGAGGAGGAGGAGGAGGAGGAGGAGGAGAAGGAGAAAGAGAAGGAGAAGGAGAAGGAGAAGGAGAAGGAGAAGAAGGAGGAGGAGGAGGAGGAGGAGGAGGAGGAGGGGGGGGGGGGGGGGAGAGGGAGTAGAAACAGCACTTACAATGTGCTCTGCCCCACACAAATTTTAAACAATGTGAAAGGGGACTCCGAAAAACTTCTGGAGCCACAGCACCCACAGTACGGCACAGAGAAACTAACCTCCTGCTGAGGATAGCCCAGCAGCCCTGCAGGGAGCAGCCAGTGCAGCACTCTGAGACCAGGCAGCACAGCTCACAGAGCAGAGCCCAGGTCCACGGTTTTAGTCCGATGGAGGCCAGGCCTTCAGCCAGCTGGGAGGGACCCCAGAACATCAGCATTTGTGGTGATACCAGAATTATCAGCACAAATATGCCTAGGACAAAGTGAGAGGTTAGTGCCCTATGGACTTTGGGACCAGTATTTGGGGAACACGTGGCTTCCTCCCCTGGGGGTGAAAAGCTGCTGAAGAAACAGCTGCACAGAAGCCATTTTGCAGCGTCAGTAGTGGCTCTAGATCCTAGTCTGTGAACTGTAGGGAGATCCAGCAATCAGGCTAGGGGTTAATTGCTCTTGCTTTAAACTGCCTGGATCTGGATTGTGGTCTGGGGGGGAAGTTTGGGGGTGGGTATCCAACTTGCCAGAGTGGGTGGAGGCTTTACAGAGGCCACCCAATGGGCAGAAGTTGGGAAGACCCCACATTTGGACAGAAGCTCCCCTGTCTTTTGGCAGAGTCCTACTGTGGCAACAAGTTCAAAAATCAAGTAATTAAGTGTCAACATGCCTAGCCAAAAGAAACAAAATAAACAGAAAAGTTCAATATTGGACTCCTATTTTAGGGGCAAAGAGGCTCAAAGCATGGAGGAGAACTGTGAGGTCAGAACTCCGGCACCAAAAGCCCCAAATGAAAATACAAGCTGGCTACAGGCCATAGAGGACCTTAAGAAGCAGATAAGAGAAGTGGGGGAAAATTTGGGAAGAGAAATGAAAAAGATGCAAGAAAAGTATGAAATGACAGTCAACAGCCTGACTGAGGAAAATAACATCTTAAAAAATAGACTAACTCAAATGTCAAAAGAGGATCAGAAAGGCAATGAGGAGAAGAATGCCTTAAAAAGTCGAATTTGCCAGATGGAAAAAGAATCTCAAAAGCTCACTGAGATGATTCATTCCTTCAGAGTTAGACTGGAGCAAATGGAAGCTAGTGACTTTCTGAGAAATCAAGATACTATTAAACAGATCCAAACAAATGAAAGAATAGAAGGCAATGTGAAATATCTTATGGGAAAAACCACTGATCTGGAAAATAGATCGAGGAGAGATAATTTAAAAATTATTGGACTACCTGAAAGCCATGATCAAAGAAAGAAACTAGAAATCATCCTTAAAGAAATGCTCAAGGAAATTTGCCCTGATGTTTTAGACCCAGTGGGGGAAATAGAGGTTGAAAGAATCCACCAATCACCTCCTGAAAAAGATCCCAAAAAGAAAACTCCCAGGAATATTATAGCCAGATTCCAGAATCCCCAGATCAAGGAGAAAATACTACAAGCAGCCAGGAAGAAACAATTTCAATATGGTGGAAACACAATCAGAATAGCCCAGGACCTGGCAGCTTCTACACTGAGGGATCGAAGGGCATGGAATATGATATTCCAGAGGGCAAAAGAACTGGGAATGAACCCAAGGGTCACCTACCCAGCAAAACTGAGTATCTTGTTTCAAGGGAAAATATGGTCATTCAGTGGAATAGAGGACTTTCAAGCCTTCTTTTGGAAAAAAAAAACAGAGTTGAATAGAAAAATTGACATTCAGACACAAGAAGCAAGACATGCTTGAGAAGGTAATGATGGAAAAGAAATCAAAAGGAACTTATCAAAGTTGAACTATTTACATTCCTACATGGAAAAACAATAACTGTGTTTGATGAAACCTTTCTCATTATGAAAATATTTGAAGAAGGGTATGTGGCATATGTTCACAGGTATACATGGAAAGAGGGCACAGGTTGAATTTGATTGGAAGGGATGATTCTTTTTTTTTTTCGATGGCAATTGGGGTTGGTTGACTTGCCTGGGGTGGAGAGGCTGGGTTTTTGTTGTGTTTTGGGTATCTGGGGCTGGATCTGAGCTCGGGTCCTTCTGGCTCTGGGGCCTGCACTCTGCTTGCTGTGCCACCTAGCTGCCCCAAGGAAGGGATAATTCTTAAGGGGTGAAGTCAAGAGGTGAGAGATGAAAGTGGCAAGAGGAGATGGAGAGAGACAGGGTAGGGTAAACTATCTCATGTAGAAGAAGCAAGGGGAAGTAGTTGCACAGGAGGGGAAGAACAGGAAGGCAAAAAGGCAAAAGCATACTGTCATTGAAGTTGGCTCAAGGAGAGAATCACATATATACTAAATGGAACATCTTACCCTCACTCACTCTCCTGTGTAGGGGAAAGGGGGATGAGAAGGGGTATGATTGAGGGGAGGGCATTCTGTGGCTAGGGGAGGTTGGAAGTACCCACTATCAAGGAGGGACAGGATCAAAGTAGGGAATGGACCAGGTGGTAGGTGAGACGGGTGGGAGGGAAATATAAGCAGTCTTTTACAATAGATCTACTATGGTAATGTTTTGTATAGCTATACATGTACAACACATACTGAATTGCTTATCTTCTCAGAGGGAGTCGGTGACAAGGGAGGAAGGGAATGGATCTGAAAATCGAAGTTTTAAAATTAAATGTTTCATAAGATGTCCAGGCAGTGGGGCTCAGAGACTCACCTTGTCCTAATGGCAAAGTCGAAGGGGTTATGGGAGAACATATGGGAGAGAGCAGATTGGATGAGGGGTTATCTAGCAGGACTGCTATTCTGGGGTGGTGGGTAGGGAAAAAATGGGTGGAAAATGTAACTCATAATCTGGTGGAAATGAATGATGTAAACCAGAAGTTAATAGAGCATTTGTTTAATTAAAAAAAAAAAGAAAAAGGAGGAGAAGAAGAAGGAGAAGCAGAAATAATAAGAAGAAACAATACAAGTAGTAGTAGTAGTAGTAGCAGTAGTAGTAGTAGTAGTAGTAGTGGTAGTAGTAGAAGTTGTATTATGGTTGAGTTAAAGTACGTGAACATATTATTAGGCAATGTTCCAAATTGCTATCTGGAATTTCACAGCTCTATAAATCATTCTTTACTGTAACAAATTTTCATATTTCCTCTAGCATTTCACCTAACTTTTCTGTCATCTTAGTAGATTTGTTGGGGATGAGGTCATAACTGAGAATTGTTTTTATTTCTATTTATCATTATTTGTGGTTTAGAAAAAAATAATATGGCTATTGACAGCTTTTATTTCTTTCTCTAAAAACTTCCTTTGTGTTATTGCAGTAACATTGGTTTAATTTGTGCAAAAACTTTTAAATGTTATGTAGTAAAATTTCTATTTATTTTGGTAATTGTGAACCTCTCTATATCTTATGTAGTAGTGGAAATTTTCTCTGTCCATATATTTAACAGATCAGTATTCTAATCCTCCCTTAGCTTCCCTATGACATCACATTTTCTGTGTATATCATGTCTTCATTTTACACTTATTTTGATTTATACTCTAAAATATTTTTCTTTTCTCAATTTCCACCAGAATACTGTCAAACTTTCACAAAAGTTTATTTATTTATTTTTGCTGTTTGGAGGGCAATTGGGGTTAAGTAACTTGCCCAAGGTCACATGGCTAGGTTTTTGTTTGTGTGTGCGTCAAATGGATGAAGCCGGATCTGAACTCAGGTCCTTCTGACTCCAGGGCAGACACTCTATTCACTGCACCAGCTAGCTGCCCCAACAAAAGTTTATTTTTTTTTTATAAATACATAAATAAAAGCTCCATTTGTTGAGATCTAATGACTTATTAAACTCTAGGCTAATATACTCCATTACTTATAAATATTCTATACCTATTTTGTTCCACTTGATTTTTTTTTTTTTTGCTTTTTGGAGGGCAATTGGGGTTAAGTGACTTGCCCAAAGTGACACAGCTATCAAGTGTGTCAAGTTTCTGAGACCAATTTGAACTCAGCTCCTCCTTACTTGAGGGCTGGTGCTTTATCCACTGCACCACTTGGCCTCCCCTCCACTTGATTTTTTTTATCAAATAGCAAGTTGTTTTGAAAATTACATCTTTATTGTATAGTTTGTGGTCTGGTAGTTAGTTCCCATTCCTATTCATTTTTGAGAGGTATGGCACTAAATAAGAATGTTAATGTAGGTAGTATTTTTTTTTTATTATATTGTCTCAACATACTTAGGAGAAATTGTATTTTCCAATTATTTAGATCCTTTTATTTTTGTAAGGATCATTGTGTTGATACAGTTCCTATGCGTGTTTCCCAAAAAAGACTCCAAAGTACTTTATAATGTCTGTATTCAGTTAAAATGGAATTTCTCTATCAATCTCCTTCTGATAGGTTGTAGTGGTAATAGAGAAATACTGATGATTTGTGGGGTTTTATTTTATATCCTACAGCTTGCTAAAGTCGTTAATTGCTTCATTAGCTTTTTTCTTGACTCTATGATTTTCTAGGTAAATGATCAACACAATAGAGATGTTTACTACTAGACATACACATGCATACAATGCATATATATACACATATACATATATAAACATACATGTTCACACACATATGTACACATATATGCATGCATATATGCATGCACACACATACAGACACTCATGCACATGGATATGAAGTTTTCATATGTATACTTCTATTTTTTCAGTTCTTTCTCTGGATACAGATAGAGTCATCCTTAATATGACATCTATGATTAATGTGGGTACATAAGATAGACAAAAAAAGTATTCATTCAAGTCATTGTTTTTTTTAATTTATTTGTTTATTTTTAGTTTACAAAATTCAATTCCATAGCTCCTTGAGTTTCAAATTTCCCTTCCCTCCATCCGGTTGTGTTGTGTTTTTTGTTGTGTTGGTTGTTGTGGGGTTGTGGGTTTGTTTGTTTGGTTGTGTTTTTGTTTTTTTGGTGGGTTTTTTTGGTTTTGGTTGTTTTGTTGTGGGGTTGTTGTTGGTTTTGTTGTGTTGTTTTTTTTTGGTTTTTTTTGTGTTTGTTGTTGGTTTGTTGTTTTTTTTTTTTTTTTTTTTTGGGTTTTTTTTTTTTTTTTTTTTTGTTTTTTTTTGGTTTTGTTTTTTCGCTTTTCCCCTACCCAACATACCAGAATAGCAGTCCCACAAGATATCCCTTCCTCCAATCTGCTCCCTCCCATATCTTCTCCCATACCCCCTTCGACTTTTCCATTAGAGCAAGGTGAATCTCTGTGCCCCAATGCCTGTAGATCTTATCTCCCAATTACATGCAAAAGAGTATTGATAATATATATATATATATATATATATTTGAAACATTTAATTTTAAGACTTCGAATTTCAGATCCATTCGTTCCTCCCTTGCCACCCATTCCCTGTGGGAAGATAAGAAATTCAGTATGTGTTGTACATGTATAGCTATGTAAAATATTACCTTAGTAGATATATTGGACAAGGCTGTTTATAATTCCCTCCCACCCATCCCAATCCCCATCTGGTCCATTCCCTACTTGAACCTGTCCCTCTTCTATAGTGGGTACTTCCAACCTCAACTCCCCCCAAGAATGCCCTCCCATACATTATCTCTCCTCTCACCCCCCTTCCCCCTATTCTGCTGCAGGTTGACATAACCCATTTAGTATGTATGTCATTCTCTCCCATAACCAAATTCAATGAGAATATGGTTTTGGCTTTTTACCTTCCTATTCTTCCCGTCCCCTGGAGCCACTTCCCCTTGCTTCTTCTACATGAGATAGTTTACCCTACCCTGTTTCTCCCCATCTCCTCTTGCCACTTTCCTCTCTCACCTCATAATTTCACCCCTTAAGTATCATGCCTTCCCAACAAATTCAAGCTATGCCCTCCCTCCTTGTATAATTGTAATCTTATATACACACATTCACATATGTACTCATATGACCATACACCCTTCTTCCATTATTTTCATGCTGAGAAAGGTTTCATCAGTCACAGTTATTGTTTTTCCATATAGGAATGTAAATAGCTCAACTTTGATAAATTCCTTTTGATTTCTTTTCCCTGATCACCTTCTCAGGCATCTCTTGCTTCTTGTGTCTGGGTATCAAATTTTCTATTCAACTCTTGTTTTTTCCTCAAGAATTCTTGAAAGTCCTCTATTCCACTGAATGACCAAATTTTCCCCTGAAACAAAATATTCAGTTTTGCTGGGTAGCTGACCCTTGGGTTCAGTCCCAGCTCTTTTGCCCTCTGGAATATCATATTCCATGCCCTTCAATCCCTCAGTGTAGAAGCTGCCAGGTCCTGGGCTACTCTGGTTGTGTTTCCACAATATTGAAATTGTTTTTCCTGGCTGCTTGTAGTATTTTCTCCTTTATCTGGGGATTCTGGGACCTGGCTATAATATTCCTGGGAGTTTTCTTTTTGGGATCTTTTTCAGGAGGTGATTGGTGGATTCTTTCAACCTCTATTTCACCCTCTGGATCTAAGCATCAGGGCAATTTTCCTTGAGAATTTCTTGAAGGGTGATTTCTAGGTTCTTTCTTTGGTCATGGCTTTCAGGTAGACCAATAATTTTTAGATTGTCTCTCCTGGATCTATTTTCCAGGTCAGTGGTTTTTCCCATGAGATATTTCACATTGCCTTCTAATCTTTCATTTATTTGGATCTGCTTAACAGCATCTTCATTTCTCATAAAGTCATTAGCTTTCATTTGCTCCAGTCTAACTCTGAAGGAATGAATCTCCTCAGTGAGCTTTTGAGATTCTTTTTTCATCTGGCAAATTTGGCTTTTTAAGGCATTCTTCTCCTCATTGCCCTTGTGGGCCTCCTTTGCCATTTGAGTTAGTCACTTTTTTAAGGTGTTGTTTTCCTCAATCAGGCTGTTGACCTTCATTTCATACTTTTCCTGCATCCTTCTCATTTCTCTTCCCAATTTTTCCTCCACTTCTCTTATTTGATTTTTAAAGTCCTTCTTAAGGTCCTCTATGGCCTGTAACCCCCTCATATTTTCCTTTGGGGCTTTTGGAGGAGGATTTCTGACCTCACAACCCTCTTCCTGTCCTATGCTTCGATCCTCTTTGCCCCCAAAATTGGAGTCTAAGATTGCATGTTTATGTTTATTTTGTTTCCTTTGCCTTGACATGTTGCCACTTAATTACTTGACTTTTGGGCTTGTTGCCACAGTAGGACTCTGTCACCAAACAGAAGAGCTTTCGGCCTGAACATTGGGGTCTTCACAGCTTTCTGGCAAGCTGGATACCCACCCCAGACATCCCCCTCCCCCCTCAGATACCAATCCAGATCCAGGGAGTTTAAAGCAAGAGCGATTAACCCCCAATATTGATCGCTGGATCTCCCTACAGTTCACAGGCTAGGAGCTGCTGCTGCCACTAAAAACTACAAAATGGCATGTCTCCTCAGTGCCTTTTAGCCCCCAGGGGAGGAAGCTGACGCGTTCCCCAAATACTGGTCCCAAAATCCATAGGCCACTAACCTCTCACTCTGTCCTAGGCATATCTGAGTTGATAATTCTGGAGTCGTCACAGCTGCTGGTGTTCTGGGGTCCCTCCAACCAGCTGCTGGCCTGGCTGCCCTGGGGTTAAAACTGTGACTCACAGGGACCTGGGCTCACCATATGGGTCTTCCTCCCACTTCTATGGTCTCTTTGGGATATAACTCTAGAAGTGGTATAGCTGGGTCAAAGGTATGAAATTATTTATAGCCCTTTGGGCATAATTCCAGATTGCTCTCCAGAATGGTTGGATAAGTTCACAACTTCACCAGCAATGCACTAATGTTCCAGTTTGCCCACATACTCTCCAGCATTTCTCATTTTTCTGTTTTGTCATCTTAGCCAATCTGACTGGAGAGATGTGGTAACTCAGAGTTGTTTTGATTTGTATTTCTCTAATCAATTGTGATTTAGAACATTTCTTCATATGTTTATCGATATCTTTAATTTCTTTCTGTGAAAACTGACTGTTCATATCCTTTGACCATTTATCACTTGGGGAATGAATTGTATTCATATAGATTTGACTCAATTCTCTGTAAATTTTAGAAATGAATCCTTTATCAGAGATATAGGTTGTAAAAATTCTTCCCCAATTTCCCACCTACCCCTTGATCTTGGTTACTTTGGCTTTGTTTGTACAGAAGCTTTTCAGTTTAATGTAATCAAAATTATCCATTTTACATTTTATAATGCTCTCTAATTCTTTTTTGCTACTAAAGTATTTCCCTCTCCACAAAACTGACAGGTAAACTATTCCTTGGTTTCCCAGATTGCTTACAGTATCATCCTTTATACCTATATCATGCACCCATTTAGACTTGATTTTGGTATATGGTGTAACATAAACTATTCCCAGTTTCTGCCATACCATATTCCAGTTTTCTGAGAAGTTTTTTGTCAGATACTGCATTCTTATCCCCAAAACTTGGGTCTTTGAGTTTATTAAACAATAGATCACTATACTCATTAACTGCTGGATCTCATGCACCCAGTCTATTCCATTGATCCACTACTCTACTCCTCAGCCAGTAACAAGCAGTTTTGATGACTGCTGCTGTATAATACGTATTAAAATTTGGTATAGCTAGTCCACCTTCCCTAGCATTTCTTTTCATCAATTCTCTTGATATTCTAGACCATTTGGTCTCCCAAATAAATTTTGTTACTATTTTGTCTAATTCTAGAAAGTAGTTTTTTGGTAGATTGATTAGTATGGAACTAAATATATAATTTAGTAAGGGTAAATTTTCATTTTTATTGTATTAGCTCAACCCAGCCAGGAGCAATTGATATTTTTCCAATTAGTTAGATCTGACATTATTTGTCTGAGAAGTGTTTTGTTGTTGTGATCATATATATCCTGGGTTTGTTTTGGCAGGTAGATTCCAAAATATTTTATAATGTCTACATTGACCTTAAATCGGATTTCTCTTTCTATCTCTTGTTTTTGAATTTCATTAGAGATATACAGGAATGCCGAGGATTTATGTGGGTTTATTTTATACCCTGCAACTTTGCTAAATTTATTTATTGTCTCAAGTAGTTTTTTATTTGATTCTCCAGGATTCTCTAAGTATATCATCATATCTTCTGTAAAGAATGATAGCTTGGCTTCTTCTTTGCCTAATTTGATTCCTTTTATTTCTTTTTCTTCTCTAATTGCTGCTGCTAACATTTCTAGTACCAGGCTGAATAAAAGGGGTGATAGTAGACACCCTTGTTTCTCTCCTGATCTTATTGGAAATGCTTCTAGTTTAACCCCATTGCATATAATACTTTTTTATATGAGAATGATGCGTTTAATATTTATGCCATTCTGTACTGAATTGTGAGATTTTTTTTTTTTTTGCCCTAGTACATGGTACATTTGTGAGTATGTACCACACACTGCTGAGAAGAAAGTAAATTCCTTTTTATCCCCATTCAGGTTTCTCCAGAGATCTATCAAATCTAGTCTTTCTAAAATTCTATTTGCCTGCTTAACTTTTATCTTGTTTATTTTGATGTTAGATTTATCAAGTTCAGAAAGGGGGAGATTAAGGTCCCCCACTAGGATTGCTATCCCTCCTTTTTTAACTTAAGATGAGACATAATATATTCTACTTCAACCTTTTACCTTTACCCTGTGGGTATCCCTTTGTTTCAAATGTGTTTCTTGTCAATGGCATATTTTAGGATTATGGTTTTTAAATTCATTCGTCTATCCACCTCTGTTTTGCGGGAGAGTTCATGCCATTAGCATTCACAGTAATGATGACCATTTGTTTATTCTCCTCCATCCTATTCCCTCCCTTGCTTATGTTTTTTGTTTCTTCCTTCTCCCTTCCTCTCCTTGAAGTTTTCCCTTTTTACCGTCCCTTCCCTCAGTGGTCCCATTGAGTGCCCCCCACTTCTTAATTTACCCTCCCCCCTTACTACTATTTCCCTCCCCTCTATTACCCCCTTTAGTCTCCTCATTTTTATACCTCCCCCTTACCCTTTTACTGCCTATAGGACATGATGAATTTTTATACTTATCAGAATAAGTAACTCCCCATTTGACACCCAACCAGTGAGAGTGAATTTCAAACAGTGCTCCTCTCCCCTCCTCCTTTTCCTCTAATTAATGAATTTTTTGTGTCTATTCACATTAGAATCTTTAGCTTTACTGATTAAGTTGATCCCTCTTTGAACCAGAACCAGTGAGAATAGTGTTTAAATGTTGCTCCTCTCCCTCTTTCTATCCCCTTTACTATAGTGTGTTTTTATTCTTCTTCGAATGGCATATTTTACCTTTTCCTATCACATCTTTTACTTTTATTGAATTAAAGTCCCTTTGATCCCCTTAATAAGTTTTTATTTTAATTTTAAGGTTAGTTCATTCATACCCACCCTGTCTATCTATATATATTCCTTTTGAAGGCCATGATAATCATAAAAATTTCAATATTGACAGTTATCAGCTCCTCATATAGGGATGTGAACATTTTGTTCTTGTTGCATCCCAAGTAACTAACATGTGTATATGAGTGTGGGTTTGTGCATCTATGTATTCGTGAGTCATTTTTTCCTTGTTTACCTTTTTATGTCTTTCTTGAGTCGTAATTGGAGATCAAATTTACCATTGAGCTCTGGCTTTTTCAAGTCAGGAAGTCCCTTATTTCATTAAAAGACCATCTCCTTGCCTGAAGGATTATGCTCAGTTTTGCCTGGTAGTTAATCCTTGGTTGAAGTCCTAGCTCTCTTTCCCTATGAAATATCAAATTCCAGTCCCTCCTCTCTTTTAATGTAGAAACTGCTAAGTTCTGTATGATCCTGTCTGTAGTTCCATGATATTTGAATTGTTTCTTTTTGGCTACTTGCAGAAATTTTTCCTTCATCTTCTAATTCTGGAATTTGGCCACTATATTTTTTGGAGTTTTCATTTTGGGATCTCTTTCAGGAGGAGTCCTTGAATTATTTTGATAACTATTTTATCTTCTTATTACAGGACCTCAGGACAGTTTTCTTTGACAATCTCTTGGAGGATGTTATCTATGCTGCTTTTTTCATCATGGCTTTCTGGTAGACCAATAATTCTTAGGTTGTCTCTCCTGGATCTGTTCTCTAGGTCAGTTATTTTTCCAGTGAGATATTTTACATTTTCTTCCAATTTTTCAGTCATCATGTTTTGTTTGATTGACTCTTGGTGCATCACAGAGTTCTGAGTTTCAATTTGATTGATTCTAATTTTTAGCCAATTATAGTCTTTGATTAGTTTTTGAAGGTCCTTTTTTTAGGGAGGTATTTTCTCCAATTACTTCACTAATTTTACTTTTTAAGGATTTGTTTTCTTCAGTGAAACTTTTTTCCAAGTTGATCACTGCCTCCCTGATTTGGTCTTTAACATCTTCCTTAAGCTTCTCCAAGAATGCTATTTGGGGTTGAGACCAGTTCATATTTCCTTCTGTGGTCTTAAGTGTGGGTACAGAATCCAAGTTGTCCTCTTCATTTGGTTGTTCTTGTCTTCCATAATAAGCTTGGATTGATTTTGTTGCCTTCCCCTTCTCCTTCTCAGCTTCCTTCCTTCCCATTGTAATTTCTTATTTCTTAATTTCTCAGGCTGTGAGCTAACGACTAAGAATGCTGTAGCTTCTGGGTGTCTAGTTTGAGGCTAAGGCAGCTGGCTTAGAGAGGTATGCTGATGTGCCCAGAATAATCTGTGAAGAAGGAGTAGTCTGGCCACTTCAGATTTCTGCCTCTATACCCCTGGGCTACACCTCAGGAAAGCTTTTGCTGGTCAGGTGAGGTGGGCCTTGTTGTTAACCCTCCCAGGCTTCTCTTCAGACTCCTAGCTGCCTGGTATACTCCTTCTTGAAGACTGCCAAGCCAGAGGCTATTTCCATTATTTTCGAATTTCTCTCTGGGTGGGAGACTTATCTTTGGGTTTTCCACTTCATGAAGGAGGAATTGGAGCTGAGAGTTTACTTTTTCATATCATTCTGTCTCCTGCTAGAGCAGGCAGGTGATTTCTAGATTTCCAGGTTGGGGGCTGATAGTCCCAGGAGAAGCTGCTGTCTTTGCTGGGTGCTGGGGCCCTCTCTTACCTGGCTCCAATTATTCCTCCTGTCCTCTTGTTCAGATGTTGGTGAGATGACTGTAATTCGGCTTTGGTAATTCAGCTGGCTGGGGCTCCTTCTCTCTCTGGTGTAATCTGCTTGTCTGCTCTCAAGACTGAGCTGTGCAGATCCTACATGCTCTGCGCTCCCCCTGTCCAGACACACTGGGCACTTTCCTGGGCTGGATTCTGCCATGCTCTGTCTCCCAGTGTATTCTTGTTGCTCCAGAATCCATTCAGATTCACTTTTTAAGGTTTAGTGACAGGATTGACTGAGGAGCTTAGAGAAGTTAATGCTTCCTTTCTGCCATCTTGGCTCTGGAGAATCTCAAAGTCATTCTTAATACAATATTGCTGTTGGTGTATGCAATTTTCTTTTGGTTCTGTACATTTAATTCATAATTTTGTTCAAGTCTTACCCTGTTTTTTTTTTTTGCTGAAATCATTTTGCTCATCATTTCTTATATCACAATAGTATTCCAACACAAGCATATACAACAACTTGTTCATCCATTCCCCAATAAATGGGCATCTATGAAATTTAAAGCTCCTTGCTCTCACAAAGAGATCTGCTGTAAACATTTTTGAACACATTAGTCCTTTTTTTTTCCTTTTTCCCCTAATCATCTTTGTAAATAGATGAAGTAGTGGAAATACTAGGTCAAATTGTTTATATGTACATGTGTGTGTATATATATATATATATATATATTAACATATATATATATATATTAACATATATATATATTAATAACTCTTTGGGTATAATTCCAGATTGCTTTCCAAAATTGTTAGATAATTTTACAATTCCACAATTAGTGTCCCACTTTTTTAAACTTTTAAAACTAATGTCTTTAACAGGTTTCAATTTGACTGAGGTAAAGCCTATTCAATGTTTAAAGCTTATTAAAAATTTACATTCCCTTTGCGAAGAGCACCTGTAAGTAAGAGTGTGATATCTTATGTGAAAAGAGGGAAAGAGAGAAAGACAGAAAGAAAGAAAGAAAGAATGAAAGAAAGAAAGAAAGAGAAAGGAAAAGAGGAAGGAAGGAAGGAAGGAAGGAAGGAAGGAAGGAAGGAAGGAAGGAAGGAAGGAAGGAAGGAAGGAAGGAAAGAAGTTATGAAGGAAAGAAGGAAGTAAGGAAGACTGGACCAAATGGCCATTCCAGTTTGGTCCGCAGTTAGTGGTTCCTTTTCTACTCACAGAAGTTGCTGTTTGTCTTTATTCTTGTTGAAAACTCTTTTTTTTTTTTTTTAGATATATTGAGATTGTCTGGGAAGTGACAAATTTGAAATTTCTCATAATGGATCTTAAATTGATGTCAGTTCTGACTGTCTACTTCACCCTTCTCCCAGTCCCCTTCATTACTCCTGTCAATCAGCAGCAAGCCCTTTCAGAATGCTCTGTGATTTCCCACCTCTGTGGGCCCCTTCTCCCAGCCAGTGGGAATTAGGGACAGCCTGAGCTCACTTCCCCTTCCTTGCCTTGGGACCCTTCCCCCTTTCCCTTCTTGTCAGTCAGCATCCTTTTTCTTTGTAAGCCTGTTTACTAGCTACTTAGAGATTGTGGCAAGCTTCCCTGTAACTTGCCATTGGGGAAGATTTTCTGTGGGGACTTCAGTTTGCCTCTCAGCCAGTGGGAAAAGGGACAGTTGGAGAAGGAAACTTGACTGCATTAGGGTTTAAAACCCTGTCCATTCCCAATTGCCTTGCCTTTTCCTCATGATCAGTCATGGGGAAGACTGCCCTGTTCTCCAGGAGAAGAGAATAAATTTTTGTTCTTATTCTAATAGATGTCCATGTTCTTGCTTAAATTTTGTATGGGGTTTTTGATCCCATACAAGATGATCATATGATGTTGGATATCTGTGTTATTAATTTTATAATTTTCTTGTTTTTTTCCTAATGTTAAACCAACTTTGCATTCTTGGTATAAATCTCACTTAATAACAAAGAATGACTCTTGGATAGATTGATCCAGTTGTTTTGATATAATTTCATTTAATTTTTTGAGTTATTGTGCATTAATGAAACTGGCCTATAATTTTCTTTCTGTTTCATCATTCCATGGATTAAGTATTTAGAAAGTATTTTGGGGTGGCTAGGTGGCACAGAGAATAGAGCACTGGCTCTGGAGTCAGGAGGACATTAGTTCATATCTGGACTCAGATATTTAACACAAAAAACTAGACGTGTGACCTTGGGCAAGTCACTTAAACCCAATTTGAGTGGAACCACCCATCAGGATGATGTCATGAATCTGAGACTTATCTAGCTTGGCATCTCTTAAGGCCTTCTCCACAGGGTCCAGTGTTCCATGGAAGAGATCAGCATTCAGCTCTTCGAAACGGGCCCGGGTGATTGATGTATAGAAGTCAATACCTTCATAGGGAGGGAGCCAATCTCAATACTGGCTTGAGTACTGGAAGAGAGGGTATGCTTTGCACATTCACAAGCAGTTCAGAGACGGTGAACAGCCCTCTTGTTCTCACTGATGTCTTTCTTGTGCTTTCACTTGAACTCAGCAATGAAATGGTTGACCATTCGGTTGTCAAAGTCCTCCCCACCCAAGTGGGTGTCCCCAGCTGTGGACTTGACCTCAAAAATGCCATCTTCAATGGTGAGAATGGAGACATCAAAAGTAGCACCTCCAAGGTCAAAGATCAACACATTTCTCTCGGAACAAACCGTTTTGTCCAAGCCATAAGAAATAGCAGCAGCAGTTGGCTCATTGATGATTCGGAGCACATTGAGACCAGCTATGGTTCCAGCATCTTTGGTGGCCTGACATTGGGAATCATTGAAATAGGCTGGTACTGTGACCACAGCATTTGTTGCAGTCTTCCCAAGGTAAACTTCAGCAATTTCTTTCATCTTAGTCAAGACCATAGAAGATACATCTTCTGGATAGAAACTTTTGGTCTCCCCTTTGTACTCCACTTGGACCTTAGGCCTGCCTGTGTCATTCACCACCATAAAAGGCCAATGCTTCACCTCTTATTGTACAACTGCATCATCAAATCTGCGATGAATCAGACGTTTGGCATCAAAAACCGTGTTGGTGGGGTTCATTGCAACTTGATTCTTTGTAGCATCACCGATTAAACATTCTGTGTTGGTGAAGGCAACATAACTTGCAGTTGTCCTGTTTCCTTGGTCATTAGCAATGATCTCCACTTTCCCATGTTGGAAGACTCCCACACATGAGTACGTGGTGCCAAGATCAATGCCAACTGTGGGTCCCTTCAACATGGTTGCTCGGGAGTTGGGGATTGTAGCTGACCACTGTGGATAGAGAAAGGCTGCTGCTGTGCTTAGTAGACTCCACCATAAGTATTTTAATTCGAATTTCTCCAAATATATATCATTTATATTTCTATTAGATTAATCCAAAATGGAGAGTAGGCCAATGGAGACTCCTATCATTGTTATGTGACAGTCTGTCTTCTTAAGGTTCAGATATTTATTTTATAAATTTAAATGGTAAGGCATTTTCAGCATTTAAGTATCTTATTGATAATTGTTTGTTGCCTATTCTTTCTTTCAATAAAATATAGTTTACTTTCTTTTTCCTTTTAATATTTATGTATTTATTTATTTTTGTCTGTTGGAATGATGGCAACTCCTGATTTTCTGGATTTACTTGATGCATATTTTTTTTCATTTCCTTAGTTTTATTTTGTGTGACAAATTGGATAAGAATATAAACCCTTGCAATCTTTTGCTTACAAGAAGCACATTTGAAAGACAATTTAGGGGATTCTGGCAGTTTACCCATTTCTGTCACAAGGGGCCTAGTTGCTTGCCTGTTGCTATGTCAGGATCTGTGTTGAGCCTGGTGCTGTGCTGGGGTTAGGGGTGTCCTGGCCCCTCCCTGGTACTACATTAAGGTTTTAGCAGTGGGAAAATATCTGGTTGCTCACCTATTTCTACACCAGGGTAGAGCTTCAGTCCCTTAAGTGTTCTGGAGCTTAAGGCCTCCTGCTTTATTTTTTTCCTTTTTGGAGGGCAATTGGGGTTAAGCAACTTGCCCAAGGTCACATGGCTAGGTTTTTTTGTTTGTGTGTGCGTTAAGTGTTTCAGATCGGATCCGAACTCAGGTCCTTCTGACTCCAGGGCCGACACTCTACTCAATGAGCCACCTAGCCCCCCCATGTTTCTTAGTTTTCTAATTTCATTTTTGTGCTCCTTCCCAAAAAGGATTACTCTCATTTTATTCATTATCCATCTTCTCTTTCTGTTTACTCTAGACCCTAAAGGATATTGCCACATGCTGAGGTTCCTGCCCCACTGTATCCATGTTTATGTAGCCCATCATGAATTTAGAACTTCTCTTGCTTACCTTTTAACCTTGGGTTAGGTGTCTTCTCTCTGTGTCAATGATTTCCCACACTTTCCAAAGACAATTACTCTCAGGACTTCAGAACCCTTTCCCCAGGCTTTTCAAGAATCAGATCCAACAGTTCTCAGGTTTAAGATCCACATCTATTTTCACAGAGCCTCTCTTTTTATCCATAGGAGCGATCATCAACAGATTCCTCTCCCACCTCGAAAATTAGGTGCCCTTCCTTTCTATCCCTTTTCAGTCTTTCCCCTCTCCTCACCGAGTACCCTTTGACTTATCTCTTTCTGAGTCCACTGAGGTCTCCTTCACTTCATTTCAAGCTTTTTTTGTATCACTCACTCCTTTCTATCCCACAAGTCCTTCTCCTTTTTTATGTGTGCTTGCCTGCTGCACTTATTCATTCCTCTGGCTTTTCTGTAATTTGGAGTGGTTAAGAGGCAAATAATATCTTTAGTTCTGTTTTTCTTTCTAAAAATATTTCAAGGACTTCTAGGGGATAAGATGGCAGAGTAAGGAAGGAAATCACCTGAACTCCACGAAATTCACCCCAAAACAAAAAAATGTTGCCTTAAAATGAATTTTAGAATCACAGACCCAAATAAAATAATTTTCTCTCCAAGACATATTGAAAGATTGACAGGAACTGTATGTCTCACATGGGTAGACTACCTGAGCATGTAGTATTTTGGCAAGCCAGCAGCAGGATATGCCCCAAGCAAGCAGGAGGCCTTAAGCTCCGGAACACTTAAGGGACTGAAGCTCTACCCTGGTGTAGAAATAGGTGAGCAGCCAGATATTTTCCCACTGCTAAAACCTTAATGTAGTGCCAGGGAGGGGCCAGAACACCTCTAACCCCAGCACAGCACCAGGCTCAACACAGATCCTGACATAGCACCAGGCAAGCAACTAGGCCCCTTGTGACAGAAATGGGTAAACTGCCAGAATCCCCTAAAAAAAATCTCTGCAGCACTGCAAGAGCATCAGACCCACTGAGGATGCCAGTATAGCAGCAGGCTAATGTCCAGGTTCCCCATTTGCCCTGTGCAGCAGCAAACACTCATCCAAGCCCTCTGTGGTCTCAGGGAAGTACTATGTCCATTGTCACCCGCAGTAAAGCAACAGGCAAGTGGTCAGGACCTTGTTGCCTCAGTGCAGTGCCAGGAAAGCAGACAGATCACCTTTGTCATTTGTGCAACAAGAGGCAAAAAGGAAGGGCCTGCAGCCATTGGGACAAGTAGCTTGAGACAATGACAATCTACCTCAGAAGCTGAGTTCAAATTTAAAGGTAATGAAATAGGCTGAAAAAAGAGCAAAAAACAAAACCAAACAAAAAGTACAAGACCATAGAAAGCTATTATGGTGAGAGAGAAGAGCAAAACACAAACTCAGAATTGGAAAACAATGTCAAAACTCCTATAGGCAGACCCTTAAAGAAACATGTGAATTGGTTTCTGGCCAAAAAAAGAAAAGAACTAGTAGAAAGAAAAATGATTTTAAAAATCATGTAAGAGAGGTAAAAGAAAAATTTAGAAATAAAAGTGATACAGGAGAATCATGAAAAAAGTGTCAACAAATTGATAAAGAAAGTACATCATATGGGAAAAATATGCACAAAAATTTACTTAAGAAAAAACTTAAAAAGTGGACTTGAGCAAGTGGAAAGTAATAATTAAATGAGACATAAAAATCAATCAAACAAAATTAAAGAAAATTTTAAAAAGATGAAAATGTAAACTATCTCATTGTGGAAACAAGTTACCTGGAAATATACCTAGGAGAGATAATTAAGAATGACTGGAGTACTTGAAAGCCATGAGCAAAAACAAAACAAAATGTGAACATCTTACTTCAAGAAATTCTAAAGGAAAACTACCCTGATATTCTAGAACCAGAAAGCAAAATAAAAATGGAAAGAATGAACCATTCACCTTCTGAAAAAGATCACAAAATGAAAACTCACAAGAGCATTATAGCCAAGTTCTAGAACTCCCAGGTTATGAAGAAAATATTCCAAACCATCAAAAAGAAGTAAGTCAAATATCATGGGGCCACAGGTGGGATTATAAAAGATTTGGCATCTTAAAATTTAAAGAACTGAAGGTCTTATAATAACATATTCTAGAAGGCAAAAATAACAAGGAGTAAAATGAAGAATCACTCATCTACAAAACTGACAAAATCCTGCTGGCAGAAAAATTCAACAAATAGTGAACTTTTAAGCTTCTTTGATGAAAAGACTAGTATGGGAGTTATGGCCAAGATTGCATACTAAAGACAGGGACTCACCTAAAACCTCCCCAAAACCTTCCAAAAACTTTTAAATAACAACTCTAAACAATTTTAGAGCAGCAGAACACTAAAAAAGATGGAGTGAAACAATTTGCCAACCCAAGGCAATTTAAAAGATTAGCAGGAAAGGTATGTCCCAGAAAAGTGAGAGGAGTCCAGTCCAGCACATGCCATGCCAATGCAGACCTGACTCCAGCAAAACTTGATGAAGCTTTGGGGTGATTGGATCACTGGCAACAGTGGCTGTTCCACATCTCTCAGCCAACAGACACAAAAGAAAAATTAGATGTTCAGCAGGAAAGGTCTGTCAAACCTGGGTGAGAGGGGAGCACAATGCAGCCAGACCATGGTCAGCATAGCCCAGGACCGAACAAATAAGTAGCAGGCCTTGGGAGTGACTGCATCAGCAGTGGCAGCTGCTATTTCTGGAAATCTCTACCCATAGGTGTTAACGAGGTCAAAAAACTGGTCAGAGTGAGATTATAGGGTTTCTTTTCTTGCACTGAAACAAAAATGGATTGTTGTGCCCTGATGCTGCTGCATTGTAGTCCTAGGTGGCAAGGCCAGAGCTAGCAGGAGCACTAGCACAATAAAGTTTGCAGCCACAGTGGAGCAGTAATCCTCACATGTCCAAATCAGAAGAGAGTGCTTGTGGCCAATCACCAACTAGAACACAGGTCAGGAGAGTAATAGACACATATTTTGATCATACCATCTTGGAAGAATTTAAAACTTAGAGGTCCTGAGACCTCTGAACATGACTACACAAAACCCTGAAGCTTGGCACAGTGAAGCCTCTACCCTGGAAAGAAAGCCCAACTTTAAGAAAGGGTTAAAAGTTAAGTAATAGTCTGGCAAAATTAACAGTGGGGTGGGGAGGGGACACTGACTATGAAAAGTTACTATGGTGACAAGAGAGAAATTTGGAGCTATGCCCAAAGGGCTATAAAATTATGCATACCCTTTGATTTAGCAATATCACTGTAAGTCCTCTATCCCAAAGAGAACATAAAAAAGGAGAGCGGATCCTTATAAGTTAAAAAATATTGATAGCAGCTTTTTGTGGTATCAAAGATTAGGAAATCGATGGCATGTCCATCAATTGCGGAATGACAGAACAAGTTGTGCTGCATAGGTAATGGAATATTACTGCACTGTAAGAAATGACAAGGAGGTGAATTTCAGAAAAAAAAAAACATAGAAAATCTTACATGAACTAATGCTGAGTGAAGTGAAAAGAAGCAGGAAAATATTGTACCCTGTAATAGCAACATTGTGTGATGACCATGTTGTATAGCTTTTTGTTCTTCTTAGTATTGAAATGATCTATGACAATTCCAAAAGATAAATGAGAGTAAATGCTATCCACATCCAAAGAAATAACTATAGAGTCTGAATGCATATTGAACAATACTATTTTCTTTGTTGTTGCTGTTTGTGTTGTTTTCTTTATCTTGCTTTTTCCCTTTTGCTCTGATTCATCTTTCACAACATGAATAATGTGGAAATATGCTTAATATTATTGCAAATGTGTAACATTTATCAGATTGTTTGCTTTCTTGGGGAGGGAGGGAGAAAAAATTGGAACTCAAAATCATATAAAAGAGAAAGTTGAAATCTATCTTTACAAGTGATTGTAAAAAATGAAATACTATTAAGTGCAAAAGAAGAGACTGGTGTATCAATGAAATAGATTAGGTGTATAAGAAACATTAGAAAATCACCATAGTACTTCAGCATTTGATAAACTAAAAGACCCTAGTTTCTGAGACAATAAATCACTAGTTGATAAAAATTGCTGGCAAAACTGTATGGAACAAACAAGGTATAGACCACCATCTTATACTACATACCATTATAAGCTCAAAATGATGCCAGGATTTAGTCATAAAGTTTGGTACCATAAGCAAGTTACCTAATCAAGGTAGTATTTAACTGTCAGATCCATGGAAAAGGAAATATTTATGACCAAAAAAAGAGATGTAAGCTTATTATAAGATATAAATTGTATAATTTCAAGGATAATAAATTAATTTTATTTTTGCACAAATAAAAAATGCAACCAAGGAAAGCAGACAGCTGGGAAAATTTTTTACAGAAAATTTCTCTGAAAAAAGCCTCATTTCTCAAATATATAGAAAACTTAGCTAAATTTATAAGAATACAAGTCATTCCATATTTTTTTTTACCAACCCATATGTTTCCTTTATTATCTCATTAAACAATGTTAGGAGATTGGTTTCTGTATTTATAGCTAGAATATCTTTGATGAAAGCATGAGAATGGAATAGACAATTCAGTGTGATAAATTGTAAAGATAGCTAGATTTGTATTAAAAAATATCGATTTGAAACCTGGTTGTATTATACAGTAATTGATAACTTTTTGGAGCTTCAGTTTCCTTCCCTATAAGGTGGTTGAATTAGATTAAAAGTTCTCAACCTGGAGTCTGTGAACTTAATTTCTAAAAGAAATTTTCTAACTTCACCTCAATATACTTAGAATTCTTTGTAATCCTATGTGCATTATTTTATGCATTTAGGAACATTAATCTGAGAAAACATCCATAGATAACAGCAGATTGCCAAAGAAGTCAATGACACAAAAAAGTTAAGAACCAGAAGACTAGATCACCTTTAAGATTTCTTCTTCTACTAAATTCATGATACACTAGCTGCCTAAAATCACTGATTTTGAAAGTTGGAAGGGCAAGTCATTCCCTATTGATAAATGGTCAAAGGATATGAACAAGCAGCCGTCTTCATTTCTCATAAAGTCATTAGCTTCCATTTGCTCCAGTCTAAATCTGAAGCAATGAAGATGCTGTTAAACAGATCCAAACAAATGAAAGAATAGAAGGCAATGTGAAATATCTCATGGGAAAAACCACTGACATGGAAAATAGATCCAGAAGAGATAATTTAAAAACTATTGGACTACCTGAAAGACATGATCAAAGAAAGAACCTAGAAACCACCCTTCAAGAAATTCTGAAGGAAAATTGCCATGATATTTTAGACCCAGAGGGCAAAATAGTGGTTGAAAGAATACGCCAATCACCTCCTGAAGAAGATCCCAAAAAGAAAACTCTGAGGATTATTATGTCCAGGTTCCAGAATTCCAAGATCAAGGAGAAAATACTACAAGCAGCCAGGAAGAAACAATTTCAATATTGTGAAAATACAATCAGAATAGCCCAGGACCTGGCAGCTTCTACACTGAGGGATCAAAGGGCATGGAATATGATATTCCAGAGGGCAAACGAGCTGGGATTAAAGTCAAGGGTCACCTACCCAGGAAAATTGAGTATTTTTTTCAGGGGTAAATATGGTCATTCAGTGTAATGGAGGACTTTCAAGCATTCTTGAGGAAAAACCAGAGTTGTCTAGAAAATTTGACATCCAGACACAAAAAGCAAGAGACGTCTGAGAAGGTAATCAGGGAAAAGAAATCAAAAGGAGCTTATCAAAGTTGACTTTCTTGCATTCCTACATGGAAAAACAATAATTGTGACTGATAAAACTTTTCTCAGTATGGAAATAATGGAAGAAGGGTATATGGGCATATGAATACATATGTGCATGTGTGTATATATGATTACAATTATACATGGATAGAGGGCATAGGTTGAATTTGGTGGGAAGGGATGATACTTAAGGGGTGAAATTATGAGGTGAGAGAGGAAAGTGGCAAGAGTAGGTGAGGAGTGACAGGGTAGGGTAAACTATCTCATGTAGAAGAAACAAGGGGAAGTGGTTGCAGGGGTGGGGAAGAACAGGAAGGCAAAAAGGTGAAACCGTATTCTCATTAAATTTGGCTCAGGGAGAGAATGACATACATTCTAAATGGGATATCTCACCCTGCAGCAGAGTAGGGGGGAGTGGGATGCGAGGGAGGATGATGTAGGGGAGGGCATTTTAGAGGGAGGGGAGGTTGGAAGTACCCACTATTGAAGAGGGACAGAATCAAAGTAGGGAATGGACCAGGTGGGAGGAGGGATGGGTGGGAAGGAATTATAAGCAGCCTTTTACAATATATCTACTATGGCAATATTTTGCATAGCTATACATGTACAACACATACTGAATCGCTTATCTTCCCAGAGGGAATAGGTGACAAAGGAAGAAGGGAATGGATCTGAAATTTGAGATCTTAAAATTAAATGTTTCAAATATATAAATAATTTTATTAATAGTATTTTGCATGTAATTGGGAGATGATATGTGCAGGCATTGGGGCACAGATATTCCCCTTGCTATAATGGAAAAGTCGAAGGGGGTATGGGAGAAGATATGGGAGAGAGCAGATTGGATGAGGGGATATCTTGTGGGACTGCTATTCTGGGATGGTGGGTAGGGGAAAATGGGGAAAAAATTGTAACTCAAAATCTGGGAGAAATGAATGATGTAAACCAGAAGTTAATAAAGCATTAAAACACACACACACACACACACACACACACACAAACATATATATATATAAACACACTCATGTATGCATTCATAGGCTATATACCCTCTTATATAATATACATTATCCACACACATTTATATTCCCTTCAACTATTCTCATACTGAAAAAAAAAGTATTACATGTTACAATTATCATTTTTTCCATTTAGGAAAATAAATAGTTGAACTTTGATAAGTTCCTTAGAACATACATTAGAAAATGATCATAGTACTTCAGTATTTGATAAACTAAAAGACAATAATTCAGTAGTTAATAAAAATTGTTATCAAAACTGTATGGAAGAAACAAGGTATAGTCCAATATCTTATATTATATACAATGTTAAGTTCAAACTGATTACAAGATAAGTTCCTTATGATTCTTTTCCCTCTTTGCCTTCTCCTTTTTCTCTTGCTACTTGTACCTGAATGTCAAATTTTCTATTCAAATCTCTTTTTTTCATAAAGAATGCTTGATGCAGGGAAAAAATGGGGAAAAATTGTAACTCAAAATCTCGTGGAAATGAATGATGTAAACCAGAAGTTAAAAAAAAAATAAAAATATGTTAAAAACTTTAAAAAATAAAAAAGTTAAAAAGCATAAAAAAATAATATTAAAAAAACTAAAATAAATAAAAATAAAAACAAGCTAAAATAAAAAAAAAAAAGAATGTTTGAAAGTTCTCTATTCCATTGAATGACCATATTTTCCCCTGAAACATGATACTACATTTGCAGGGTGGGTTATTCTTGGTTTAATTCCAGCTTAGATGACCTCCATTAATATCATATATGAAGCCCTTCAGTCCCTCAGTATAGAAGCTGGCAGATCCTATGCTATCCAGATTATGTTTCCACAGTATTCAAATTGTTTCTTCCTTGATGCTTGTAATAGTTTCTCCTTGATCTGGGAACTACAGAACCTGGCTATAATATTTGTAGTTTTCTTTTGGGGATCTTATTTCAGTAGGTGATCTGTGGATTCTTTTAACCTCTATTTTGCCCTCTGGTTCTAAAATATCAGGGCAATTTTCCTTGAGAATTTCTTTAAGGATGATTTCTAAGCTCTTTTTTTGACCACGCCTTTCAGGTAGTCCAATAATTTTTAAATTATCACTCCTGGAGGAGGCGGAGCCAAGATGGCGGAGTAGAAACAGCTCGTCCAAGCCTCTCTGCCCCCAGATTCTCCACAAACTATGTAAAAAAGGACTCTGAAAAACTTCTGGAGCCCCAACACCCACAGAACGACACAGAGAAGCTAACCTCCCGCTGAGGACAGCCCAGCACCCTGCAGGAAGGACCAGCGCAGCAGTCTGGGAGACGGCAGCGCGCAGAGCGCAGGAGCCAAGCCGAGCCGAGCCCAGGTCCACTTGAGCAGAGGTTTTAGCCCCAGGGCGGCAGGGCCAGCAGCCGGCTGGAGGAACCCCAGAACACCAGGAACTGTGGAGACTCCAGAATTATCAACATAGACTTGCCTAGGACAAAGTAAGAGGTTAGTGTCCTATGGACTTTGGGACCTGTATTTGGGGAATGCGCCAGCTCCCTCCCCTGGGGGCTAGAAGCTGCTGAGGAGACACGCCATTTTGTAGTTTTCAGAGGCATTTCCGGCTCCCAGCCTACAAATCGTGGGGAGATCCAGCGATCAGTCTTGGGGGTAATCGCTCTTGCTTTAACCTCCCTGGATCTGGATTGTGATCTAGGGTGGAAGTTGTGGGTGGGTTTACAGCTTGCCAGAAACGGAAGTTGCCCCCCACACGTTCTGGAGGAAAATTCCTCTATCTGGCCTTAAAGCCATAGTGTGGCAACAAGCCCAAAAGTCAAGCAATTAAGTGGCAACATGCCAAGGCAAAGGAAACAGAAAAATGTAACCCTAGACTCCTATTTTGGGGGCATAGAGCAGGAAAAGGACTGTGAGGTCAGAAGTCCTGCTCCAAGAGCCCCAGGGGAAAACATGAGCAGGTTGCAGGCCATAGAGGACCTTAAGAAGGACTTTAAAAATCAAATAAGAGAAGTGGAGGAAAAATTGGAAAGAGAAATGAGAAGGATGCAGGAAAAGTATGAAATGAGGGTCAACAGCCTGACTGAGGAAAACAACACCTTAAAAAATAGACTAACTCAAATGGCAAAGGAGGCCCAAAGGGGCAATGAGGAGAAGAATGCCTTAAAAAGTCGAATTTGCCAGATGGAAAAAGAATCTCAAAAGTTCACTGAGGAGATTCATTCCTTCAGAGTTAGACTGGAGCAAATGGAAGCTAGTGACTTTATGAGAAATCAAGATGCTGTTAAGCAGATCCAAACAAACGAAAGATTAGAAGGCAATGTGAAATATCTCATGGGAAAAACCACTGACCTGAGAATAGATCCAGGAGAGACAATTTAAAAATTATTGGACTACCTGAAAGCCATGATCAAGGAAAGAACCTAGAAATCACCCTTCAAGAAATTCTCAAGGAAAATTGCCCTGATGTTTTAGATCCAGAGGGCAAAATAGAGGTTGAAAGAATCCACCGATCACCTCCTGAAAAAGATCCCAAAAAGAAAACACCCAGAAATATTATAGCCAGGTTCCAGAATCCCCAGATCAAGGAGAAAATACTACAAGCGGCCAGGAAGAAACAATTTCAATATTGTGGAAACACAATCAGAATAGCCCAGGACCTGGCAGCTTCTACACTGAGGGATCGAAGGGCATGGAATATGATATTCCAGAGGGCCAAAGAACTGGGAATGAACCCAAGGGTCACCTACCCAGCAAAACTGAGTATTTTGTTTCAGGGGAAAATATGGTCATTCAGTGGAATAGAGGACTTTCAAGCATTCTTGAGGAAAAAACCAGAGTTGAATAGAAAATTTGACATCCAGTCGCAAGAAGTAAGAGATGCCTGAGAAGGTAATCAGGGAAAAGAAATCAAAAGGAACTTATCAAAGTTGAACTATTTACATTCCTATATGGAAAAGCAATATCTGTGATTGATGATATCTTTCTCACTATGAAAATAATGGAAGAAAGGGGTGTGGTCATATGAATACATGTGTGAATGTGTGTGTGTATGGTTACAGTTATATATGGATAGAGGGCATAGGTTGATTTTGTTGGGAAGGGAGAGTATTCAAGGGATGAAATTATGAGGTGAGAGAGGAAAGTGGCAAGAGGAGATGGGGAGAGACATGGTAGGGTAAACTATCTCATGTAGGGGAAGTGGGTGCAAAGGAGGGGGAGAATAAGGAAGGCTAAAAAGGCAAAACCACATTCACATTGAATTTGGTTCAGGGAGAAAATGACATATATACTAAATGGGATATCTCAACCTGCAGCAGGATAGGGGGAAGGGGGATGAGAGGAGGGATGATGGATGGGAGGGCATCCTTGGGGTGAGGGGAGGTTGGAAGTACCCACTATAGAAGAGGGACAGGATCATGTAGGGAATGGACCAGGTGGGGGGTGGGATGAGTGTGAGGGAATTATAAGCAGCCTTGTACAATATATCTACTATGATAATGTTTTGCATAGCTAGACATGTACAACACATACTGAATTACTTATCTCCCCAGAGGGAATGGGTGACAAGGGAGTAAGGAAATGGATCTGAAAGTCGAGGTCTTAACATTAAATGTTTCAAATATATATAAATACTATTATTAATACTTTTTTGCTTATAATTGGGAGATAAGATGTGCAGGCATTGGAGACAAGATTCACCTTCCTCTAATGGAAAAGTCGAAGGGGGTATGGGAGAAGGTATGGGAGAGAGCAGATTGGAGGAAGCGATATCTTGTGGGACTGCTATTCTGGGAGGTTGGGTAGGGGAATAATGGGGGGAAAATGATTGTAACTCAAAATCTGGCGGAAATGAATGATGTAAAACAGAAGTTAATAAAGTATTTGTTTAAAAAAAAAAGAAAAAAAATTATCACTCCTGGATATATTTTCCAGGTCAGTGGTTTTTCCAATGAGATATTCCAAATTGCCTTCTATTTTCTCATTCTTTTGGATCTGTTTAAAAGTATCTTGATTTGTTTTTTTTTTTCTTCACACGCCTTATTGACTTCTGGTTTACGTTATTCATTTTTGCCAAATTTTGAGTTACAATTTTTCCCCATTTTTCCCCTACCCACCACCCTAGAATAGCAGTCCCACAAGATATCTCCTTATCCAATCTGCTCTGCCCCATATCTTCTCACATACCCACTTCGTCTTTTCCATTAGAGCAAGGGGAATATCCGTGTCCCAATGCCTGCACATCTTATCTCCCAATTACATGCAAAACAGTATTAATAATAGTATTTATATATTTGAAAGACTTAATTTTATGACCTCTGGTTTTTCCTCAAGAATGCTTGAAAATCCTCTATTCCACTGAATGACCATATTTTCCCCTAAAAAAATACTCAATTTTTCTTCGTAGGTTATTCTTGGTTTTAATCCAAGCTCCTTTGCTCTCTGGAACATTATATTACATGTCCTTCAATCATTCAGTGTAGAAGCTGCCAGGTCCTGTGCTATTCTGATTGTGTTTCCACAATATTGAAATTGTTTCTTCCTGGCTACTTGTAGTATTTTCTCCTTGATCTTGGAATTCTGGAACCTAGCTATAATATTCCTCAGAGTTTTCTTATTGGGAACTTTTTCAGGAGGTGATTGATAGATTCTTTCAACCTCAGTTTCACCCTCTTGGTCTAAAATATCAGGGTAATTATCCTTGAGAATTTCTTGAAGGATGATTTCTAGGTTTTCTTTGATCATGTATTCAGGTCGTCCAAAATTTTTTAAATTATCTCTCCTAGATCTATTTTCCAGGTAGCTGTTTTTTCCCGTGAGATATTTCACATTGCCTTCTATTCTTTCAGTTGCTTGGATCTGTTTAACAGCATCTTGATTTCTCATAAAGTCACTAGCTTCCATTTCCTCCAGTCGAATTCTGAAGGAATGAATCCCCTCAGTGAGCTTTTGAGATTCTTTTTCTATCTGGCAAATTCGGGTTTTTAAGGTATTCTTGTCCTCATTGCCTTTTTGAATATCTTTTGCTATTTGAGTTAGTCTAATTTTTAAGGTGTTATTTTCTTCAGTCAGATTGTTGACTCTCTTTCCATGATTTTCTTGCTTCATTCTAACTTGTCTTCCAAATTTTTCCTCCACTCTTCTTTCTGATTTTCAATATCCTTTTTAAGCTCTTCTATGTCCTGTAACCAGTTCATATTTTTCTTGGAAGCTTTTGGTACAGGAGTTCTGCTTTTTTGTCTTCCTCATGTTCCATACTTTGAGGATTTTTGTCCCCAAAAAGGAGTGCTTGCTTTGCTTCCTTTGCTTGCTTATGTTGTCACTCAATTACTAGACTTTTGAGCTTTTTTTTTTTTTTGCCACAGTAGAACTCTTCTTCCAGAGAAGGGAGCTTTGGCCCAAATCACTGGGGTTTTCTCAACTGCCAGAGCTATTAGTTGGCTGCCCTCTCTGAAGCCTCCACATGCTCTGGCTCACTGGTCACAGTCCCCAGGTCCTCCACCCTAGACAGCAATTCAGATCCTTGCAGGTTAAAGCAAGAGCAATTACCCCTCAGAATGATTGCTTGGTCCCCCTACAAACTGCAGGCCAGGAGCTCTGAATTAGCTACGTGTCAGCGGCTGCCACAGTTCAGCCACTTCTCCCTCTGGGGACAGAGGCTGCACCACACTCCCAGATTCCCTCTTCCCAAAGTCCACTGACTTCTCTTTTTGTCTTTGGCATTTATAGGTTGATAATTCTGGAAACTACCACAGGTGCTAGTGATCTACTCTCCTGATGTCCTCTAACCATGGCTGTGGTTAAAACCTAGTGCTCATGGGGGGCTGGGTTTTGCTCCCAGAGAACCTGAGAGAGCCCCTGCCTGCTGAGCTGTCTTCAGGAGGAGGTTAGTTTATCTCTGTTACTTTGTGGGTTCTGTAGCTCTAAAATTTCTTTAGAGTCGTTTTTTTTATTGGAACTCCATGTATTGGAGTAGGTGGGAGGGGAAGCAATGAAGAGGTCCTGTTTCTACTCTGCCACCTTGGCTCCACCCTCCCAAGATTTTTTAAAAATAAAGATATTTATATCAGCTCTTTGTGTGGTGGCAAAGAAATGGAAATTGAGAGAATGCCCATCAATTGGGGAACAGCTGAACAAATTGTGGTATTATGCATGTAATGGAATACTATTGTGCTTTAAGAAATGGCAAGCAGGTAGATTTCAGAAAAACTTAGAAAGACTTACATGAACTGATGTAAAGTGAAGTGAGCAGAACCAGAGGAACTTAGAGTAAAAACAATATTTTTCAATGATCGACCATGAATGAATTAGCTCTTCTCAGCAAAACAATGATTGACACTATATAAAGGACTCAAAATGAAAAATGCTGTCCACATCCAGAGAAAGTATTGATGCAGTCTGAAGGCAGATCAAAACAAACTCTACTTTCTTTATTCTTTTGGTGTTTTTTTTCTCTGTTTATATTTTCACATCATTAATACAGAAATATATTTTATATGATTCCACTTATATAACTGAAATGAAATTGCTTAATGTCTTAGGGTTGGGGGGAGGTGAAAAACTGTAACTCAACTTTTATTTTTTAAAGTGGATATTAAAATTTGTCTTTACGTGGAATTGGAAACATAAAATGCTATTTAAATTTTAAAAAATGTTCCATACTTTCTCTATTATTGAACATCTACTTCTTGTCCCATATGGTTAAGCTCACATTTGCATGATAGATTAACCTGAACTGCATCCTGTGGTTCATTGCTTTTTTTTTTTTTTTTTTGCTTTTTGGGTGGCAATTCGGGTTAAATGACTTGCCCAAAGTCACACAGCTATTTGTGACTGAGGCCAGGTTTGAACTCAAGTCCTCCTGATTCCAGGGCCAGTGCTCTATTCACTGTGCCATCTAGCCACTCCCATTGCTTTTTGGAACACATTATGCCATTCCCTCCTAATTTATCTAGCCAATGTGAAATACTCTTGAAATATTTTAATCTCCGTTGCTTTGCATTCAGAGGTAATCCATCTGATAGCTTGTAGAACTTCTTATTTCTGCATTTGACTATTATACTTTTTCATTATCTGTCTTTGAGTCTTTGAGTCTTCAGTTTCTTTTTTTTTTGAGACTATGTGAATTTTTTTCAATTGTTATTTCATTTTCTATATTGAGAAGTTCTTTGTAGCTCTCTTCTATCATTTCCTTCATTTTGTTGTTAAGGTATTTTGTCCTTTCATATTCTTCTGGTAGACCTATAATACTTAAGTTTTCACTGTACTTCCATTATTGAAATCAGTATGCTTTGCTTTTATATTGAATATATTTTCTTTTAATATCATTGTTATTATTTTATTTGATGTATTCTAGGTTTTTCTTCACTTTTGTGTATTTCCATTCCCAATCTATAGCTCTCTCTTCTCTTTCTTTGGTGAAACTTGTAACTGAAGATTCAGTCTTTATCTTCTGATCATTATTTTTGCTGTGCAAGTCATAAATTCAGCTCTCATAATTCTCATTCTTCTTTTACACCACTCAGGAACAACACATTCCTTATTCTTCTAAAATTCCCCAGGGAATTCTTTTTCATAAAGTGCTGGATTATTTTTCATATGAAGTTGATATTTCCTTCTGTTAATATTTTATTGTTTTATCTGTTTATATTCAAGGTATTTCAGATTTTTTTTTCCTCTTGAAAGTTTGGTACTTCCAGTCCCACCTCCCACTTATTTTCCTTATTATGCATTTTCCAGCTCTCTTCCCTCTGTTTGTGGTTTCCTTCTGTGTTTGGGCTCAGAGAGTATAGAATTCTCCATCTCTTAGCAATTCACTGTTCATCAGCCTTGTAGATTTTTGCCATAACTGGTTTTGAGCAGTGAGAAAAATCCTCAACTTTATACTGACCCCTCTCTCTCTCTCTCTCTCTCTCTCTCTCTCTCTCTCTCTCTCTCTCTCTCTCTCTGTCTCTTTCTCTTTCTTTCTCTCTCTCAGACATGGTGAGTGTTCCACCACTCCTCACATGTGCAATGTCCTGGACCATTCTCTTCATTCCTTTTTTTCTGTGACTCATTTCTGTGACCCACTAAAGGTGGAGTGATGGGTGAAGGAAAAGAATTGAGTCAGATTAGGCTTAATTACAGTTAGTTCTTGTCTTCTTTGTTGTTTGTTTTTGTTTTATATTATGGTTTTTCCGACTTTCTTTTGAATTTTTATACTCCTACATCATGGAAAGTTGAATTGTCTTTATATTTTGAGCATACAGGCTCTTTTGGAAAGCATTAAGAGGTGGTGAGAAATGGAGGAATGATCTAGCATGTCATTTTCTTACCTATGTTTTCAAGAAATTTTGATTTTTTTTAGAGAGTCCATTGATTTCTTCTTCCATTTCTTTTTTCACTGTTCATATAGGAACATTTAGATATTTTATTTCCTTTGCTATTTCTCAGGGACATTTATATATTTTTTTAAAATTTATCTATTTAATTTAGATTGTGAGTCTTATTAACATAAATTTAGACAAAGTAGATTTAAAAAATTAATTATATGTTAATTTTAGTTTACATCATTCATTTCCACAAAATTTTGAGGTACAACATTTCTCTGCATTTTTCCCCTATGCACCACCCCAAAACAGCAATCCCACTGTATACCCCTTAACCCAATCACTCTCTCTTATATCCTCCCCTATGCACCATTTGACTTTTCAGTAGGGCAACATGTATCTTTATACCCCAATGCCTGTATATCTTATTTTTATATATTTTTAAAATGTTGAATTTCAGATTTTTTTCCCTTCGTCACTCATTACCCGCCCTTAATGGGAATGTTGTCAATTCAATATAGGTTGTACATCTGTAGCTATGCAAAACATTTCCGTAGTGAATATATTGTGAAAGATCGAATATATGTCACTCCGTCCTATCCTGCCCCCAAGTTGTTCTATTCTCAAACTTTGACCGGTTGCTTTTCAAAAGTGTGTGCTTCCAACTTCACTCCCTGCCCTCCCTTCCATCATCCTGCTTGTCATCCCTTTCCTCCTTACTCTCCTGTAGGGTAAGATGCCCTATTTAGTGAAAATGCCATTACCACCTGAAGCCAAAATCAAAATTGTTCCATTTCCTTTTGCCTTCCTGTTCTACCCCTCCATTGTAAAAGTTTTCCCTTAGCTCGTCTATATGAGACAGTTTACCCCATTCTGTCTCTCCCCATTTCCTCTCATTATATTCCTCTCTCAGCTATCAATTTCAACTTTTAAGTATCATCCTTTCCTATTGAATTGGTCCTTTGCCCTTTGTCTATGCAGACCTGTATACACACACACACACACACACACACACACACACACACACACATACACACACACACACACGTATTCACAAGCCCGTTTGATCCCCTATATAAGTGTGTATATATATATATATGTATGTATGTATGTATGTATGTATATATATATTTATTTATTTATGCACAAATATAGACATTATATATATACACACATACATTTATACATATATATATATATTTACATATATATGTATATACACACACACATATTTATATTCCCTTCAACTCTTCTCATGCTGAGGTAAGTTTCCTAAGTTACACTTACCAGTTTTCCATGTAGAAGTGTAAAAAGTTCAACTTTGATAACTTCCTTGATATTTCTTTTCGTTGTTTGCCTTCTCATGGTTCTCTTGCTTCTTGCATCTGAATGTCAAATTTTCTATTCAACTCAGTTTTTTTTTTAACAAATGCTTTATTAACTTCTGGTTTCCATCACTCATTTCTGCCAGATTTTGAGTTACAAGTTATTCCCCATTTCCCCCCTACCCACCACCCCAGAATAGCAGTCCCACAAGATATCCCCTCCTCCTCTCTCCCATATCTTCTCCCACAACCCCTTCGACTTTACCATTAGGGCAAAGTAAATCTCTGTGTCCCAAACCTGAACATCTTACCTCCCAATTACATGCAAAATAGTATTAATCATAATCATAATCATAATCATAATCATAATCATAATATATATATGTATATATATATGAGACATTTAATTTAAAACTTAGAATTCTACATCCATTTGCTTTCTCCCTTGTCACCAACTCCCTCTGGGAAGATAAGCAATTCACTATGTCTTGTACATGTATAGCTATGCAAAACATTACCATAGTAGATATTGTAAAAGACTGCTTATATTTCTTTCCCACCCATCCAACTGCTCACCTGGTCCATTCCCTACTTTGATCCTGTCCCTCTTCGAAAGTGCATACTTCCAATCTCCCCTCCACCCAGAATGCCCTCCACTCCACCATCACACATCTCATCCACCTTACCCATACTCTCCTGCAGGGTGAGATATCCCATTTAGTATGTATTTCATTCTCTCCCTGAGACAAATTCAATAAGAATATGGTTTTGCCTTTTTGCCTTGCTGTACTTCCCCTGCCCTGCAACCACTTCCCCTTGATTCTTCTACATGAGATAGTTTACCCTACCCAGTTTCTGCCCATCTCCTCTTGCCACTTTATTCTCTCATCTCTTAACTTCACACCTTAAGTATCAACCCTTCCCACCAAATTCAACCTGTGCCCTCTATACATGCATACCTGTAAACATATATACACACATTCACATATGTATTCATATGCCCATATACCCTTCTTCACTTATTTTCTCATAATGAGAAAGGTTTCTTCAGTCACAGTTATTGTTTTTTTTTTCCATGTAGGAATGTAAATAATTCAACTTTGATAAGTTCCTTTTGATTTCTTTTCCCTGATTGCCTTCTCAAGCATCTCTTGCTTCTTGTGTCTGGTGTCAAATTTTCTTTTCAACTCTGTTATTTTCCTCAAGAATTCTTGACAGTGCTCTATTCCACAGAATGCCCATATTTTCCCCTGTAACAAAATAGTCAGTTTTGCTGGGTAGGTGATTCTTGGTTTTAATCCCAGCTCTTTTGACCTCTGGAGTATCATATTCCTTGCCCTTCAATACCTCAGTGTAGAAGCTTCCATGTCCTGTGCTATTCTGAGTGTGTTTCCACAATATTGAAATTGTTTCTTCCTGGCTGCTTGTAGCATTTTCTCCTTGATCTGGGGATTCTGGAACCTGGCTATGATGTTCCTAAGAGTTTTCTTTTTGGGATCTTTTCCAGGAGGTGATCAGTGCTTTCTTTCAACCTCTATTTTGCCCTCTGGGTCTCAAACATAAGGGCAATTTTCCTTGAGAATTTCGTGAAGGATAATTACTAGATTCTTTTGTTGATCATGGCATTCAGGTAGATCAGTAATTTTTAAATTATTTCTCTTAGATCTATTTTCAAGTCATTGTTTTTTTCCCATGAGATATTTCACATTGCCTTCTATTCTTTTATTTGTTTGGATCTGTTTAATAGCATCTTGATTTCTCATAAAGTCATTGGCTTCCATTTACTCCTGTCTAACTCTGAAGGAATGAATATCCTCAGTGAGCTTTTTTTTTTTATTAATTTATTAGTTTAGTTTCAGTTAACAAGTTTCAATTCCATAGTTCCTTGATTTTCAAATTTCCTTTACTTCCCTCCCCCCTCCCCACACCACAGCATATAGTCCAGTATAAGATCTGCAAATGCATTCATATTAGACATTATTCCAATTACAAAGGTGTATTGTACTAGGTGGGAAAAAAGATGGTAAGGAAGAAATAAAACCAAACAATGAAAAGAACAAGATCATTTAGTTTGCTTCCATCAGGATTCAGGCTAAGTTCTTTCGAGTTATATCTCTGCATGGCGCATTTCTCACTTTCTTGAGTCTTTTTTGGGATTAACTTATATCACTGCATTGCTGAAAAGAGTCCAGTCTGTCATAGTTGGTCACCCCAGATATGGTATGTCTGTGATTGTATACAGATTTCTTCTGATTCTACTCTTCTCAGTCAGCATCAGTTTGTATAAGTCTCTGCAGGTAATTATGAAATCTGTCACTTCCTCGTTCTTATAGCACAATAATGTTCCATTACATTCATAAACCACATCTTGTTTAGCCATTCCCCAATTGATGGGCACCCCTTTAGTTTCCAATTCTTTGCAACCACAAAAAGGGCTGCTAAAATATTTTTGTACATATGGGTCTTCCTCCCACTTCTATGATCTCTTTGCGATATAACCCTAGAAGTGGTATTGTTGGGTCAAAGGGTATGAAATTATTTATAATCCTTTGGGCACAATTCCAGATTGCTATACAGAATGGTTGGATAAGTTCACAACTACACCAGCAGTGTATTAGTGTACCAATTTGTCCACATCCTCTCCAGCAGTTGTCACTTTCTTGTTTTGTCATCTCAGCCAATCTGACTGGAGGGATGTGGTATCTCAGAGTTGTTTTGATTTGCATTCTCTAATAAATAGTGATTTAGAGCATTTCTTCATATGCTTATAGGTATCTTTAATTTCTTTCTCTGAAAACTTTCTGTTCATATCCTTTGACCATTTATCAATTGGGGAATGGCTTGTATTCATATAGATTTGGCTCAATTCTCTATAAATTTTAGAAATGAGTCCTTTATCAGAGACACAAGTTGTAAAAAGTCTTTCCCAATTTCCCACCCCCCTCTTGATCTTGGTTGCATTGGCTTTGTTTGTACAGAAGCTTTTCAATTTAATGTAATCAAAATTATCCATTTTGCATTTTATAATGCTCTCTAATTCTTGTTTTGTCCTAAAGTCTTCTCCTCTCCACAGATCTGTCAGGTAAACTATTCCTTGTTTTCCCAAATTGCTTACAATATCAACCTTTACACCTAGATCATGCATCCATTTGGACTTGATTTTGGTATATGGTGTTAGATAATGGTCTATGCCCAGTTTCTGCCATACTGTATTCCAGTTTTCCCAGCAGTTTTTGTCAAATAGTGCATTCTTATCCCAAAAACTGGGGTCTTTGGGTTTATTAAACAATAGATTGCTATATTCATTAACTGCTGGGTCTCCTGCACCTAATCTATTCCACTGATCCACTACTCTCCACCTCTGCCAATACCAAGCAGTTTTGATGACTGCTGCTGTATAATACAGATTAAGATCTGGCATAGCTAGTCCACCTTCCCTAGAGTTTCTTTTCATTAATTCCCTTGATATTCTAGACCGTTTATTTTTCCAAATAAATTTTGTTATTATTTTGTCTAACTTTAGAAAGTAGTTTTTTGGTGAATTGATTGGTTTGGCACTAAATATATAGTTTAGTCTGGGTAAAATTGTCATTTTTATTATATTAGCTCCACCCAGCCACGAACAATTGATATTTTTCCAACTATTTAGATCTGCTTTTATTTGTGTGAGAAATGTTTTGTAGCTGTGATCATATAGATTCTGGGTTTGTTTTGGCAAGTAGATTCCCAAATATTTTAAAATGTCTACAGTGACTTTAAATGGTATTTCTCTTTCTATCTCTTGCTGTTGAGTTTCATTAGAGATGTACAGGAATGCTGAGGATTTGTGTGGGTTTATTTTGTATCCTGCAACTTTGCCGAATTTATTTATTGTCTCTAGTAGTTTTTACTTGATTCTCTAGGATTCTCTAAGTATATCATCATATCATCTTCGAAGAGTGATAGCTTGGTCACTTCTTTGCCTAATTTGATTCCTTTGATTTCTTTTTCTTCTCTAATTGCTACTGCTAACGTTTCTAGTACTAGATTGAATAAGAGGGGTGATAGTGGACACCCTTGTTTCACTCCGGATCTTATTGGAAAGCCTTCTAGTTTATCCCCATTGCATATCATACTTGCTGATGGTTTTAGATAGATGCTATCAACTATTTTAAGGAAGGCTCCATTTATTCCTATACTTTCTAGTGTTTTTAATAGGAATGGGTTTTGTACTTTTTCAAAAGCCTTTTCTGTATCTATTGAGAAGATCATGTGGTTTCTTCTAGTTTTATTGTTGATGTGCTCAATTATACTGATGGTTTTCGTAATATTAAACAATCCTTGCATTCCTGGAATGAGTCCTACCTGATCAGGGTGTATTATTTTTGTGATGAGTTGTTGGAGTCTTTTGGCTAATATTTTATTTAGAATTTTTGCATCTAAATTCATGAGGGAAATTGGTCTATAATTTTCTTTCTCTTTTATCTCTTCCTGATTTACATATCAGTACTATATTTGTGCATTGAAAGAGTTTGGTGGGACTCATTCTTCACTAATTTTCCCAAATAGTTTGTAGAGTATTGGAATCAATTGTTCTTTAAATGTTTGATAGAATTCACTAGTAAACCCATCTGGCCCTGGAGACTTTTTCCTAGGGAGTTCATTGATGCCTTGTTTGATTTCTTTTTCTGAGAGGGGATTATTTAGGTAATTCACTTCCTCTTCAGTTAATCTGGGCAACTTGTGCTTTTGTAAATATTCATCCATTTCACTAAGATTGTTATATTTATGAGCATACAATTGGGAAAAATTATTCCTCATTATTTTTTTGATTTCCTATTCATTGGAGGTAGATTCAAGCTTTTTATTTTTGATACTCACACTTTGGTTTTCTTCTTTCTTTTTTTTGATCATATTGACTAAGGGTCTATCAATTTTGTTGATTTTTTCATAAAACCAGCTCTTAGTTTTATTTGTTAATTCAATGGTTTTCTTAATTTCCATTTTTTTAATCTCACCTTTGGTTTTCAATATTTCTAATTTAGTACTAAATTGGGGATTTTCAGTTTGTTCATTTTATTGCTTTTTCAATGCCATGTCCAATTCATTGATCTCCCTTTCCTCTAATTTATTCATGTATGCACTCAGGGATATAAAACTTCCCCTGAGAACTGCCTTTAGTGCATCCCACAAATTTTGGTATTTTGTTTCATTATTATCATTCTCTTGAATGAAATTATTGATTGTTTCTATAATTTCTTGTTTGACCCACCATTTTTTTTAGGATTAAAATGTTTAATTTCCAATTAGTTTTTAGTCCATCTTTCCATGGCCCTTTATTGCATATAATTTTTATTGCATCATGATCTGAGAATGATGTGCTTAATATTTCTTACATTCAGCACTGGATTGTGAGGTTTTTATGCCCTAGTACATGCTCTATTTTTGATTATGTACCATGCACTGCTGAGAAGAATGTAAATTCCTTTTTATCCCCATTCAGTTTTCTCCAGAGATCCATTGTATCTAGTCTATCTAAGCTTCTGTTCACCTTCTTAACTTCTTTCTTGTTTATTTTGAGGTTACATTTATCGAGTTCAGAAAGGGGCAGATTAAGGTCCCCCAATAGTATAGTTTTGCTATCTATTTCTTCCTCTAATTCCTTTAACTTCTCCTCTAGGAATTTAGATGCTATACCACTTGGTGCATATATATTAAGTAGTGATATTGCTTCATTCTCAATGGTCCCTTTTGGTAGGATATAGTTTCCTTCCTTATCTCTTCATTAGATCTATTTTTGCTTTTGCTTTATCTGAGATAAGTATTGCTACCCCTGCTTTTTTTACTTTAGCTGAGGTATAATAAATTTTACTCCAACCTTTTACCTTTACCCTGTGGGTATCTCTTTGTTTCAAATGTGTTGCTTGTAGACAGCATATTGTGGGATTATGGTTTTTAATCCATTCTGCTATCCGCCTCTGTTTTATGGGAGAGTTCATCCCATTCACATTCAAAGTAATAATGACTATCGGTCTGTTCCACTCCATCCTATTCACTCCCCTGTTTATGTTTTTTTTCTTCCTTCTCCCTTCCCCTCCTTGAAGTTTTCCCTTTTGAACACCCCCTTCCCACCCAGTGATCCCTCTTCTTAACCTACCCTCTCCCCTTACTACAGTTTCCTTCCCATCAATCCCAACCTTTAGTCTCCTCTTTTTCACCCCCCCCTTACCCTTCCACTGTGTATAGGACAGAATAAGTTTTTATACTTATCAGAGTGAATTACTCCCAGTTTGATTCCAAACTGATGAGACTGTATTTCAACCATTGCTTCTCTCCCTCCCTCTTTTTCCTCTATTTAATGAATTTGTGTGTCTATTCACATTAAAATCTTAAACTTCACTGATTTAAGTTGATCCCTCTTTGAACCAGAACCAGAGAGAATAGTGTTTAAATGATGTTCCTCTCCCTCTTTCTTTCCCCTCTTCTGTACTGTGTTTTAATGCCTCTTCAGATGGCATATATTACCTTTTCCTAGCTCATCCTTTCCTTTTTCCCATTACAGTCTCTTTGATCCCCTTAATAGTTTTGTTTTTTTTTAGACATCAGGTTAGTGCATTCATACCCACACACTCTATCTAAGTATAACCCTTTTGAAGGTCATGATAATCATAAAGATTTTGAATATTGACAGTTATCAGCTCCACTTATAGGGATGTGAACATTTTGCTCTTGTTGCATCCCAAGTAATGAGCATGGGTTTGTGGGTGTGGGTGTGTGCACTTATGCATGTGTGAGTCTGTATTTCTCTTATTTACCTTTTTATGTCTTTCTTGAGTCCTGTAATTGGAGATCAAATTTTCCATTGAGCTCTGGCTTTTTCATCAGGAACATCTGGAAGTCCCTTATTTCAGTAAACAACCATCTCCTTGCCTGGAAGATTATGCTTAGTTTTGCCTGGTAGTTAAACCTTGGTTGTAGTCCTAGCTCTCTTGCCCTACGAAATATCAAATTCCAGTCCCTCTGCTCTTTTAATGTAGAAGCTGCTAAGTCCTGTGTGATCCTAACTGTAGTTCCTCGATATTTAAATTGTTTCTTTTTGGCTGCTTGTAGAATTTTTTCTTTAATCTTGTAATTCTGGAATTTGGCTACTATATTTCTTGGAGTTTTCAGTTTGGGATCTCTCTCAGGAGGAGTCTGGTGAATTCTATCGATAGCTATTTTGTCTTCTGATTCCAGGACCACAGTATAGTTTTCTTTGACAATCTCTTGGAGGACGTTGTCTAGGCTGCTTTTTTCATCATGGCTTTCTGGTAGACCAATAATTCTTAGATTTTCTCTCCTGGATCTGTTCTCTAGGTCAGTTATTTTTCCAGTGAGATATTTTACATTTTCTTGCAATTTTTCGATTGTCTTGTTTTGTTTGATTGACTCTTGCTGCATCATAGAGTTCTGAGCTTCAATTTGATTGTTTCTAATTTTTATCGAATGATGGTCTTCAGTTATTTTTTGAAGTTCCTTTTTTAGGGAGGTATTTTCTCCAATTACTTCACTGAGACGTTTTTCCAAGTTGGTCACTTCCTCCCTGATTTGGTCTTCAAAATTTTTCTTAAGCTTCCCCAGGAATGCTATTTGGACTTGAGACCAGATCACGTTTCCTTCTGTGGTCTCAGGTGTGGGTAGAGAGTCTATATTTTCCTGTGTATTTTGTTGTTCTTGCCCTGCATAGTATGCTCGAATAGACTTTCTTGCCTTCCCCTTCTCCTTCTCAGCTTTTTTTTTCCCATGGTGATTTCCTGTTTCTTAGTTTCTCAGGCTGTGAATTTAGGACCTAATCCTTGACTTTGAATACCTCTGGGTTGCTAGTTTATGGCTAAGTCAGGGAAGTCAATGAGGGATGTAGATCAGTAGGTGTGGGTGCATCTGACCACTTCATATTTCTGCCTCTATACCACTGGGCTATAAGTAGGCTTTTGTTGGTGGGGTGAGGTTGGGCTTGTTGGGACCCCACGTTCTCTTCTCTTCAGACTCCTGGCTGTCTCAGTTACACCCCTTCTTGGAGACTCTTAAGCCTGGGGCTATTTCCATTAACTTGGGATTTCAATCTGGATGGGAGACTTATCTTTGGGTTTTCTGCTTCATGAAGGAGGGATGGGAGGATTAGAGCAGCTAGAATTTACTTTGCCATTCCAGCTCCTGTATTATACAGGCAGGCAGTTTCTAAACTTCCAGGCTGGGGGCCGAATGCAGCCAGAGAAGCTGCTCTTTCCACCAAGGGCCCAACTCTCCTACCTGGCTCCAATGATCCTACCCGTCTGAGAGATGACATTGATTGGTCCTCGGTAAGTCTGCAGGCTGGGGCTTTTGCTCTCTCTGGTGTAGTCTGCTTGTCTGCTTTTAAGTCTGGGCTGTGCAGACACCACGAGCTTTGTACTCGACCAGTCCAGACACACTGGGCTACCTCCTGGGCTGGACTCTGCCACACTTCGTCTTCCAGTGGGCTCTGTCACTCCAGATTCTGCTCAGATTCACCCTTTGAGCCTTAGTGACTGAGGAGCTCAGGGAGTTTACTGCTTCCTTTCTTGCCATCTTGGCTCCTCCCTCAGTGAGCTTTTGTGATTTTTTTTCCATATGGCAAATTTGGCTTTTTAATACATTCTTCTCCTCATTGACTTTTTGGGCCTCCTTTGCCATTTGAGTTAGTCTAATTTTAAGGTGTTATTTTCCTCATTCAGGCTATTGACCCTTATTTCATCCTTTTCCTGAATTCTTCTCATTTCTCTTCCTAATTTTCCTCCACTTTTCTCATTTTATTTTTAAAATCCTTCTTAAGGTCCTCTATGGCCTGTAACCTACTCTTATGTTCCTTTGGGGCTTTTGGTGCAGGGGTTCTGACCTCACAGTGCTCCTCCTGTTCCATGTTTCGATCTTCTTCGCCCCCCCAAATAGGAGTCTAATGTTGCATTTTCCTATTTATTTTGTTTCCTTTACCTAGGCATATTGCCACTTAGTTACTTGACTTTTGGGCTTGTTGCCACACTAGTACTCTGCCACCAGACAGGGGAGCTTCTTTCCAAAACTTTGCTGTCTTCACATATTCTGGAGGTATTAGTTGGGTGGCCTCTCTAAAGCCTCCACCTGCTCTGGCAAGTTGGATACCCACCCTGGAATCCTCCCCAGATCACAAACCAGATCCAAGCTGGTTAAGGCAAGAGCGATTAACCTCAAGACTGATTGCTGGATCTCGCCACATTTCGCAGGTCAGGAGCTGAAGCTATCACTGAAGCTACAAGATGGTGAGTGTGCCATGTCTCCTCAGTGGCTTCTAGCCCCCAGGGGAGGAAACCAAAACATTCCCCAAATACTCATCCCAAAGTCCATAGGGCCCTAACCTCTCACTTTGTCCTAGGCATGACTGTGTTGATATTTCTGGAATCGCCACAGCTGCTGGTCTTGTGGGGTCCATCTGACTGGCTGCTGGCCCGGCTGCCCTGGGGCTAAAACCACAGCTCATGCCGACCTGGGTTTGGCTCACCATGCGCTGTGCTGTTGGCTCTGAGAGCACTGTGCTGGTTGGTTGCTGCTTGGCTCCCTTGCTGTCCACAGTGGGAGGTTAGCTTCTCTTTGTGGTTCTGTTGGTTCTGGGGCTTCAGAAGTTGTTCAGTTTCCCAAAGAACTAATAAGGCAATTAACATCAAAATTACAACTTCATTTTACATATGTGGAAACTGAGATTCTTTGAGGTTAAGTACTTGGCTAAGGTCTCTAAGATGGTAAAGATCAGAGGTAGGATTCAAACCCTGGTCACCTCATTCCAAATTCAATGTTCTTTACCTCTGTCCTTCATTGTATCTTTATTGTTAGTCAGTAGTGGTACGGAGATTAAGATATCAAGGATGACAAAAATTATTCTTATCCCCTACTTACTTGCAATATTGAGAGTGAGAAAGAATAGTCAGAAAATGAGAAAAATAATTTGCTACAAATACCACAATCTGCTATGATCATGTATACAGGTTTAAAGTTTCCCACACATGGAAATCTCCATGAAAATCTAATATAAAAAAATTGAAAGGGACAGCAGAGTTTATTAAATTGCCTTTTGGCTCACAGACTATTATTTATTTATTTTTCTTGATTTGCTTCACATGGTTTCTGTTAAATCTTGGGGAGAGGCAGAGGGCTGTAATTGAAAGAACACTGAAAATGGAGACAGAAATTCATATATAAAGCATTGCACTGGGGATCATTTGCAGGGATTTAAATTTTCTTAGCCTCAGTTGACCTGTTTGTAATATAGTTATAATAATACGTTCACTGCCTGATTCACAATGTTAATGTGAAGAAAATACTTTATAAAAAGCCTCATATTCATACAAATTATTCCTATTATAATAAATTAACTGGCCCCATGAATGGAATGCTGCCCTGGATTCAGGAAACCCTAATTTCAAATCAATATTCAGATTCTAATTGTGTGTCCTTAGGGAAGTCACTTAACCTTTTTTGGTTTGTTTCCTCAACTTTAAAATGATGATAATAACCTATCTCCAGGGTTGTCTTGAAGATAAATAAAATAATGTTTGTGAAGCACTTTGAAACATATAAAGACCCTGATGGAGTCAGCCCATGATCATGAGATCCTGACCTTTGACTATAACAGCACCTTTTAAACCACCAGACCTGCATTAAACATAAAACCCACAGCCATTAAATAAATGCTAAGTATAATCATCACTGTCATTGTCATACATTTGTTTTCATGAATAGTAAATGACCCTGTAAGTAATGTTAATGTCTTGTTATATATTTTGAAGATTGACTTTTTAAATCAAGTTTCCTTTGCCTCTCAGTGTATTATTCGCATATTTTCTAGTGGGAAGAGTCAAGAGCAAAGACCAAATCTAAAGCTTTGTCAACAAAAAAAGTACTTGAAAAAATTCCAGCCTCAGAACCAGGAAGACATGAGTCCATGTCTCATCTCTAATACATGCTGTCTGTGTGACCCAGGGCAAGTCACTTAACCTTTCAGTGTTCAAGATAATACTCTGCGTTGCAGAAAAGAGCCCAACTTGTTTTGGTAAGAATGAATTTATTCATTCATGCAGTTTCCTCGACCTATAATTTTACAGATCCATTTTCTATCTCTTTTCACTCTGGATGAGAAAATAATCATTCTCCAACAGATGCTAATTTAATGGACATTTTTCTTGAATTTCTTAAAGTACATAAATCTTTTTCTACACTGATTTAAGAATTTCTTGGGCAAATTATATGGTTATCTGCATTAATTTGAAATTCAAGATTAGATAATTAATTCAAAAAACAGTCAAGCAAGTATCATTGAAGAGCAAGGCACTCTTTGGAGAGACAGAAGGCAGAGTGTGCTAAGCAATTCATACTACTGCAGACATCTTGGCCACCATCTCCCCTCAGACCCTGATGGAGTCAGCCCATGATCATGAGACCCTGACCTTTGACTATAACAGCACCTTTTAAACCACCAGACCTGCATTAAACATAAAACCCACAGTCATTATTGAGGGAAAAATCCATTATGTAGATGAGGTTAAGAGGCACAAGAGTCCTATAGTGGCAGTATCCTCAGTGCACTGGTCTTACTTATTGATCAGCTCTACTACCCTTAATGCTAACATCTGGGCAAAACAGTTCCTGAAGAGAAGGGGCCAGTCACCCCCACCCACTATCAATAACCTTAATATACAGGGCAGATGAAGTGAGACAAAACAGAAAGGGACACAGAGGAAGATACACAAGACAACATGTGCCAAGTAAAGCCAGGTAAATCAAATTTACCATGACCAACTTGACCACCATGGAAATAGCCCAAAACCCTGAACCAAGGCCCTTGGGAATAGCTAATAGGTCAAGCCCTCAGGTGTCATTATTGGGAAGCACATTGTGTTTAGAAACATCGAGGTAACAACTCCTGCATGTACTATATAGTCATAACTATTAAAGGTCCATAAAATAAAATACTTATTATCAAAGTCTTTGGCACTGAAAAATAGTTAAACACATCTCCAGAGGTAATAATATTGAAGAAGATTTATTAATATCTGCTTTCCTGTTCTAGTTTAAGAACCACAAACTTTTCCATCTGAATGATAACCAAAACTTACCATATGTGATGTTTCTCCTCTTAGAAAGTGAGCTCTTTGAGAGTATGGGCTCACTAATTTTTTTTTATTTCATTACCAGAGTTTATCCATAGTGATTTGCACATAATAAGTACTTAATATATTTTTGCATTCATAAAATTAAGAAGTGTAGAGTAAAATCAATTAGAAAGATATCTGACTAGGCAAAAAAGTATAGAAGAATATAAATAAGAAAATGAAAACTAGAAGAAAATATAAAGAGTTTGCAGGAATAACAATAAAAAAAAAACCTATTTTCTCCACTCAAGAACAGTGGGACCACCTCTTTGGACCTTAATGTAGCAGGTATCCTTATAGAGGAGATGGACAGCATTCAAAAGGGTACAAAGATGTGAACTAATTGCATAAAGGATACATTTTCCTTGGAAAAGACACAAATTTTAAAAACACTGAGAGATAACTTTCAAACTGTATTAATAGCAGAAAAATATGCAACATTAAAAGCGTCAAAAATTACTCTTCAATATCAATACTCCCCTTATGTCCAAAGGCTTTATAAAAGTTATTAATACACAAATCAAGGGTGTTCTTGAAGAGGGTATTGCAGGCTTTTCAAAGTGGCATTCAACAATTTGCTACTAATTCTGCAATTACCTAAAAATTATAGAGATTATACAATTCTACTACGCTTATCAGCCTTGATTACAATTATTATTGTTATTGCTTTTTACTTTGGAAGAATAACCATGTTACTTGCACTCATTTCTTATTTTATGTGTAGTTTCAGTTTCAAATTATCTCCCTACCCACACCCCCTCACCCAATAACTGGGAATGCATACAATAAAATAACAATTATAAATAAAAAATCTTGCAAAGCATATTTACACATTAGCAATGTTGGGGGGGGGAGAAGAGAGAGGAGAAAAATTAAAGAAAGAAAAAACATGCTTAAATATTTGCTCTATCAGTTCTCTTTCTATAGGGGAACAGCATTTTTTACCATGAGTCCTTTGGAGTTTGGGTGGATCATTGTATTGATCAAAGTTACTCAGTGACTTGTTCTTATTGTATTGATTGTTCTCCTGCTTCTGCTCATATCAACTTGCTTTAGTTCATATAAAATCCCCAGGTCTTCTAAAACTATCCTCTTCCTCATTTATTACAGCATTATAATATTCCCTACCTTTCATATGCCATATATTTGCTTAGCTGTTCCCATAATAACGGGCAAACTCTTAGTTTCTTTTACTTTGCCAAAAGAGAAAGAGCTAATAATAGACGTTTTTGTGCATATGGGTCCAGAATAATTTCACTACTAAGCGTATATCCTGAGGTGGTCAATGAGAGAAAGACAGGTCTTATCTATACCTTAATTATTCATAACACGAATGTTGTGCTCAGAAAAAAAAAAAAAAAAACAATAAGGGAAAGGTTGAAATATCATCTAGCATGCAGATAAACAAATAGTAGTGAAGTTAAATATTTGGCATATGTGAGTATACACATATACACCTACCCACATACACATGTATAATCATACATATAAACAAAGAGACAGAGAATTTGAAACTCAAAATTTGAAGAAAAAAACATGAAAATCACTTGCATGCGGGTGGAGACAAGATGGTGGAAAGGAAGCAATAACTTTTCTAAGCTCCTCTGAGAATCCTGCCACTAAAACTTAAAAAGTGAATCTGAATGGATTCTGGAGTTACAGAATCCACTGGGAGACAGAGCATGGCAGAATCCAGCTCAGGAAAGTACCCAGTGGGTCCAGACAGGGGGAGTGCAGAGCACGTGGTGTCTGTACAGCTTGGACCTGAGAGCAGACAAGCAGACTACAACAAAGAGAGAAGAAGCCCCAGCCCGACAACTTACCCATCCCAAGGACAAAATACAGCCATCTCACCAACATCTCCCCAGCAGACAGGAGGAATCATTGGAGCCAGGTAAGAGAGGGCTTGGTGCCTCCAAAAAAGACAGCAGCTTCTCTTTGGACTATCAGCCCCCAGCGTAAAAGTTTAGAAATAGCCTGCCTGATTATGCATGGGCAAGAATGGCAAGGTAAACTCTAGCCACTCCAATCCCTCCTTCATGAAGTAGAAACCACAAAGAAAAGTCTCTCACCCAGAGTGAAATCCAAAGATAGTAGAAATAGCCGTGGACTGGGGAGTCATCAAGAAGGGGTGTAACTGAGGCAGCAAGGAGTCTGAAGTGAAGAGGGTGAGGGGTCCCAAGAAGTCCCACCTCCCCTGACCAAAAAAAAGTCTGCCTGAGCTGTAGCCCGGGCGAACAGAGGCAGGAATCTGAAGTGGCCAGACCACCTAGCCTCCACAGATTACTCTGTGCACATCAGCATACCTCCCTGAGACTCCTACCTTAGCCCCAAACTAGACACCCAGAGGTTACAGCATTCAAAGGCAATGAACAGGCCCTTAGTTCACAGCATGAGATATTAGGAAATAGGAAATCACAATGGGAAGAAAGGAAGCTGAAAAGGAGAAGAGGAAGGCAAGAAAATTAATCCAAGCTTATTATGTAGGTCAAGAACAACCAAAAACAGAGGACAACATGGACCCTTTACTCACACCTGAGACCACAGAAGGAAATATGTACTGGTTTCAAGCTTAAATAGCATTGTTGGAGGAGCTTAAGAACGATTTTAAAGACCAAATCAGGGAGGCAGTGAACAAATTTGAAAAAAAAAATATCACTGAAGAAAACAAATCCTTAAAAAGTAAAATTAGCAAAGCAATTAGAGAAAATAGCTCCCTAACAAAGGACCTTCACAAAGTAACCGAAGACTATAATTTGCTAAAAATTAGAATCAGTCAAATTGAAACTCAGAACACTATGATGCAAAAAGTGTCAATCAAACAAAACATGAAGATTGAAAAATTGGAAGAAAGTATAAAATATCTCAATGAAAATACAACTGACCTAGAGAACAGCTCCAGGAGATATAACTTAAGAATAATTGGTCTACTGGAGAAGCATGATGAAAAAACCAGCCTAGACAACATCCTTCAAGAGATTGTCAAAGAAATCTGCCCTGAAGTTCTGGAATTAGAAGATAAAATATTTATCAAAAGAATTCACCAGACTCCTCCTGAAAGAGATGCCAAACTGAAAACTCTAAGAAATATAGTAGCCAAATTCCAGAATTACAAGGTTAAGGAAAAAATGCTGCAAGTGGCCAAAAACAAACAATTCAAATATAGTGGAACTACAGTCAGGATCATACAGGACTTAGCAGCTTCTACATTAAAAAGTTTGAGGGATTGGAATTTGATATTTCTTAGGGCAAGAAAGCTAGGACTACAAACAAAGATTAACTATCTGGCAAAACTGAGAGTAAGGCAAGGAGAGGGTCATTTAATGAAATAAGGCACTTCAAGACTTTCCTGATGAAAACTTCAAAGCTCAATGGAAAATTTGTTCTCCAATTACCTGACTCAAGAAAGACATAAAAAGGAAAACTAGGAAAACACAGACTCACACATACATACATGCACACAACCACACTCATGCACACATCCACATAATTAGTGATATAAGAAGAACAAAATGTTCACATCCTTATATGAGGAGCTAATAACTTTCAATATTGAATTTTTTATGATTATCATGACCTTTAAAAGGGTTACACATAGACAGAAGGTTTGGGTATGAATGAACTAACCTGAAGATAAAAAAAAAAAATCTTTATTAAGGGGATCAAAGGGACTGTAATAGGATAAAAGGGAAGGACGAGATAGGAAAAGGTAAAGTATGCCAGTCGAAGAGGCATAAAAACACACTACACTAGAGGGGAAAGAAAGAGGAAAAGTAACATCATTTAAACACTATTCTCACAGGTTCTGGTTCAAAGAGGGATCAAAATAATCAGTTAAGTTTAAGATTCTAATGTGAATAGTAAATTAAATTCATAAAATAGAGGAAAAGGAGGGAGGGGGAGGAGCAATGTTTGAAATATAATCTCATTGGTTTGGTGTCAAACAGGGAGTAACATACTCTGATAATTATAAAAAAATAGTTATGTCCTATAGGAAGTAGGAGGGTAAGGGGAATAAAAAGGAGGAGAGTAAAGGGGGGAATTACAGGGGAGAAAAATAGTAGTAAGGGGAGAGGGTAGGTAAAGAAGGAGGGTTAGTAAGGGGTAAGTTAAGAAGGGGGGCACTGGACAGGAACACTGAGGTGGTCAATAGGGAAAACTTCAAGGAGGGGAAGGGAGAAGGAAGAAACAAAAAACATAAGCAGGGGAGGGAATAGGGATGGAGAGGAGGAGACAGACATCATTACTAAAAATGTGAATTGGATGAACTCTCCCATAAAACAGAGGCAGATAGCAGAATGGATAAAAACCATAATCCTACAATATGCTGTCTACAAGAAACATATTTGAAACAAAGGGATATAGGCTGGAGTAGAATCTATAATGCTTTAGCTAAAGTAAAAAAAAAAAACTTATCTCAGATAAAGCAAAAGCAAAAATAGATCCAGTTAAAAGAGAAAAGGAAGGAAACTATATCTTGCTAAGAGGCACCACCGAGAATGAAGCAATATCATTACTTTACATGTATGCACCAAGTGGTGTAGCATACAAATCCCTAGATGAGAAATTAAAGGAATTAGAGGAGGAAATAGATAGCAAATATAAACTAGTGGGGGAGCTTAATCTTCCCCTCTCTAACTCTAATCTCAAAATGAACAAGACAGAAGTTAAGGAGGTGAATAGAATTTTAGAAAGACTAGATGTGATAGATCTCTTGAGAAAACTGAATGGCCATAAAAAGGAATATACTTTCTTCTCAGTAGTGTATTGTACATATTCAAAAATAGACCATGTACTAAGGTGTAAAAACCACACAATTCACTACATAAAGGGAGAAATATTAAATGCATCATTCTCAGATCTTGACAAAATAAAACTTATATGCAATAAAGGGCCATGGAAAGATAGACTGAAAACTAATTGGAAATTACACAATTTAATCCTAAAGAATGAGTGGGTCAAACAAGAAATTATAGAAACAATCAATAATTTCATTCAAGAGAAGGATAACAATGAGACAACATACCAAAATTTGTGGGATGCTTTAAAGGCAGTTCATAGGGGAAGTTTTATATCCCTGAGTGCATATATGAATAAATTAGAGGAAAGGGAGATCAATGAATTGGACATGGCATTGAAAAAGCAATAAAATGAACAAAGTGATAATACCCAATGTATTAGTAAATTAGAAATGTTAAAAACCATAGGAGAGATTAATAAAATTGAAATTAAGAAAACTATTTAATTAATAAATAAAACTGAGCTGGTTTTATGAAAAAAAAATAAAATTGACAGACCTTTAGTCAATATGATAAAAAATGAAAAAAAAGAACACCAAATTGTGAGTATCAAAAATGAAAAGGGTGAATCTACCTCAAATGAAGAGGAAATCAAAACAATAATTAGGAATTATTTTCCCAATTGTAAGCACATAAATATGACAACCTTAGTGAAATGGTTGAATATTTACAAAGATACAAGTTGCCCAGATTAAGTGAAGAAGAAATAAATTACTTAACCCCATTTCAGTAAAATAAATCAAACAAGCCATCAATGAACTCCATAGAAAAAAATCCCCAGGGCCAAATGTGTGTATTAGTGAATTCTATCAAACATTTAAGGCACAATTAATTCCAGTACTCTACAAGCTAATTGGGAAAATTAGTGAAGAAGGAATACTACCAAATCCTTTCTCTGACACAAATATGGTACTGATATGTAAATCAGGAAGAGATAAAAGAGAAAGAAAATTATAGACCAATTTCCCTCATGAATTTAGATGCAAAAATTTAAATGAAATATTAGCTAAAAGACTAGAACAACTTATCAGAAGAATAATGCACTTTGTTCAGGTAGGATTTATTCCAGGAATTCAAGGATGGTTTAATATTAGGAAAACAATTAGTATAATTGATAATATGAACAATAAAACTAACAGAAAGCATATGATTATCTCAATAGATGCAGAAAAGGCTTTTGACAAAGTACAACATCCACTCCTATTAAAAACACTAGAAAGTATAGGAATAAATCGAGCCTTCCTTATAATAGTAGACAGCATCTATTTAAAACCATCAGCAAGTATTATATGCAACTACTAGAAACATTTCCAATAAGATCTGGAGTGAAACAAGGGTGTCCACTATCACCCCACTTATTCAATCTGTTACTAGGAATATTAGCAATAGCTGTTAGAGAAGAAATAGAAATCAAAAGAATCTAATTAGGCAAAGAAGAGACAAAGTTATCAATTTTTGCAGATAATATGATGATATACTTATTGGAACCTAGAGAATCAAGTAAAAACTACTTGAGACAATAAATAAATTTGGTAAATTTGCAGGATATAAAATAAACCCACATAAATCATCGGCATTCCTGTATATCTCTAATGAAATTCAACAAGATATAGAAAGAGAAATCCAATTTAAAGTCACTGTAGACATTATAAAATATTTGGGAATCTATCTGCCAAAGCAAACCCAGGACCTATATGATAACAACTACAAAAAACTTCTCATGCAAATAAAGTCAGATCTAACTAATTGAAAAAATATCAATTGCTCGTTTCTGGGTCAAGCTAATATAATAAAAATGACAATTTTACCCAAATTAAATTATATATTTAGTGCCATACCAATCAATTTACCAAAAAACTACTTTGTAGAATTAGACACAATACTAACAAAATTTATTTGGAAAAACAAACAGTTCTGAATATAAAGGGAATTAATGAAAAGAAATGCTAGAGAAGGCTATACCAGATTTTAATCTGTATTATAGAGCAGCAGTCATCAAAACTGCTTGGTACTGGCTGAGGAATAGAATAGTGGATCAATGGAATAGACTGGGTGCAAGAGATCCAGCACTTAATGAGTATAGTAATCTATTGTTTGATAAACACAAAGACCCCAGTTTTGGGGATAAGAATGCAGTATTTGACAAAAACTGCTGGGGAAACTGGAATATAGTATGGCAGAAACTGGGCATAGACCATTATCTAACACCGTATGCCAAAATCAAGTTTAAATAGGTGCATGATCTAGGTATAAAGGATGATATTGTAAGTAATCTGGGAAAGCAAGGAAGAGTTTACCCGTCAGATTTGCAGAGAGTAATAAATTTTAGGACCAATCAAGAATTAGAGAGCATTATAAAAAGCAAAATGGATAATTTTGATTGCATTAAATTGAAAAGCTTCTTTACAAACAAAGCCAGTGTAACCAAGATCAAGAGGGAGGTGGGAAATTGGGAAAGAATTTTTATAAGCTATGTCTCTGATAAAAGACTCATTTCTAAAATATACAAATAATTTAGTCAAATCTATAAGAATACAAGTCATTCCCCAATTGATAAATGGTCAAAGGATATGAACAGGAAGTTCTCACAGAAATAAATTAAAGATATCTATAAACATATGGAGAAGTGCTATAAATCACAATTTATAAGAGAAATGAAAATCAAAACAACTCTGAGGTAGCACATCTCTCCAGTCAGATATGCTAAGATGACAAAAGAGGAAAATGACAAATGCTGGAGAGGATGTGGGCAAATTGGAACATTAATGCATTGCTGTTGAAGTTGTGAACTGGTCCAACCGTTCAGGAGAGCAATCTGGAATTATGCTGAAAGGGCTATAAACAATTTAATACCCTTTGACCCAGCAATACCACTTCTAGGGTTATATCCCAAAGAGATCAGTGAAGTGGAAGGAAGATCCATATGTACAACAATATTTATTGCAGCTCTTTTCATGGTTGCAAAGTATTGGAAATTAAAGGGGTGGCCATCAATTGGGGAATGGCTAAACAAGTTGTGGTATATGCATGTAATGGAATACTATTGTTCCATAAGAAATGAGGAGCAAACAGACTTCATATTTACCTGGAGAGGCTTAGACAAACTGATGCTGAGTGAGAAGAGTAGAACCAGGAGAAATTTGTATACAATCACAGACACAACATATGTGTGATGAGCAACTATGACAGACTGGACTGTTCTCAGCAACGAAGTGATATAAGTCAATACCAAAAGACTCATGAAGGAGAGAGATGCCTACATCCAGATAAATAACTAGAAATAACTGAGCTTGAACACTGATTAAGCAAAGTATTTTATTTATTTTTCATTTCATTATTTGGTTTTATTTCCTCTTTACCAGTTTTTCATTCCATCTAGCACAATATGCCTTTGTAACCTGAATAATGTCTAATGTGAAAGTATTTGCAGATGCTATACTTGACTATATGCCATCGTGGGAGATTGGGGAGGGGAGGGAAGTGAAATTTTAAACTCAAGGAACTATGAATTGAATTCTGTGAAATAAACAAATTAATTAAAAAAATTAAATTAAATTGCTTGCATGCAATAAGAAAAAATAAAAATATGAAATGAGATGGGGGAAAGAATGGTTGAAAGTCTTCTATTCATTGAATGTCATTTCAATGAAGAATTATGCTAAGCTTTGTTCAGTAGATGATTATTGGTATTAATCTTAGCTCCTTTGCTCTCCCAAATATAATATTGCAAGGCTTCCAATCTTTTAATGTTGACCCCATTATATTTTGTGTTATCCTGACTGTGGCTCCATGATATTTCAATTGTTTCTTTCTAGCAGTTTACAATACTCTCTTCTAGAAATGGGAGCTCTAGAATTTGGCTTTAATACTCCTTTGGGTTTTCATTTTGGGATACCTTTCAGCAGGTAATCAAATAATTCTTTCTATTTCCATTTTGCCTTCTGGTCTTAGACAATTTGGGCAGATTTTCTTTAAAATATCTTGAAAGATGATGCTTAGGCTCTTCTTAAAGTCTTGATTTTCATGTACTTCAGTCATTCTTTGATTATTTCTCTTTTCCAGTCCAAGCATTTTCTTTATTTTCTTCATTAATTTATTTGTTTATTTTTATTTTACAAGATTCAATTCCATAATTCCTTGAGTTTCAAATATTCCTCCCCTCTGTTCCCACCCTGCCCCCTGACAAAAGCATACAATCCAGTATAGGATCTATAGGATCTGCAAATAATTTAACATTTGACATTTGTCAGGTTACAATGGCAGTTTGTACTAGATAGAATGAAAAATTGTAATGAGGAAATAAAGGAAAACAATAAAAAGAAAAAGATCAGTTAGTTTGCTTCAATAAGGATTCGAACTCACAACATCCTCCAAGAGATTGTCAAAGAAAACTGTCCTGAAGTCCTGGTATCATATGCTAAAATAGTGATCAAAAGAATTCACCGGACTCTTCCTGAAAGAGATCCCAAATTGAAAACTCCAAGTAATTTAATAGCAAAATTCTAGAATTACAAGATTAAGGAAAAAATACTACAAGCAGGCATTTTCCAATAACATATTTCACTTTGGCTTCTATATTTTTTTTCATTATTTTGGTTCTGTTTTATATTTTTTTTTCATTTCTCATAAAGTAATTAGTCTTCATTTTTTCAATTCTAATTTTTAAGGAATCATTTTCTTCAGTTAGATTTTGTACCTCCTTTTTATTTTGATCAATTATACTTTTTAATAATATTTGTTTTTCAGTGAATTTTTGTGCCTCTTTTTCCATTTGGCCAAATCTGCTTTTCAAGGTATTCTTTGTCTCAATGGCTTTCCAAACCTCTTTTTCTTTTTCTTTTGTTTTGGAGGGCAATTGGGCTTAAGTGACTTGTCCAAGGTCACATGTCTAGGATTTTTTTTTTGGGGGGGGGGAGGTTAAATGTCTGAAGCCATATTTGGACTCACATCCTCCTGACTCCAGGGCTGGTGCTGTATTCACTGTGCCACCTAGGTGCCTCCCAATTTTTTTTTTTTTTTTACTATTTGACCTAGTTTGTTTTTTAATTATTATTTTTAATTTTAACTTAGTATTTTCTTCTTCACCAGTCATATGAAAAAGATTATCATTGATTTTTAAAACTTAGTGTTCCAAATTCTCTCCCTTTTGCACTCTCTACTCCATCCCCACAACCAATTGTGAAGTAAAGAAATTCAATAAAGGTTATATATGTGTAGTAATGCAAAGCATTTCTATATTAGTTATGTTATAAAAGAAGATATTGACCTGAGGAGCTGTCAAGATGGCAGAACCCAAGAAGGAACTTATCTGAGCTCCTCAGTGATTTCTGTCAGTTACCTCTAAAAAGTGAATCTAAACAGATTTTATAATGATAGAAGACATTGGAAGATGGAGTGGAGTAGATACCCAGTCCAGGAAAGTGCCTATGTAGGACTGGGCAGGTGGAGGGCAGAGCAGGTGGAGGTAGAATCTGCACAGCAGAGTGAGAATGATCCCTGAGCAGTGGATTCACCCACCCAAAAGGTGATTCTCAGATGTCTTACCCTGGGAGTGGGGATTGGTCAGAGCTGGGTTATAGTAAAATCCTGAAATAGTGGAAGCAGCTGCAGGCTTGGGAGCAATAGCAGAAAGATGTCACTGAAGCTTTGCCAAACCTGAAGTGAAGGGCAAGGAGAGGGTGCCCCCAAAAGCCCTACCTCAGCTGACCAGCAGAAGATCCCAAAGCCTGGGAAGGGGGGGGGGTGGAGCCAGAAAGCACTAACAAAAGAAGCCCAAGAATGCATTAGCACAGTCAAGGAAATCTGCAGACACAAGTACTGCAGGCCACCAGTTGCTGAACCTGCCTGAGCTGGAGCCAGGGGCACAGAACTAGAAACCTGAGGGGACCAGAACAACCCTCCCACAAATCTTAAATGTGAGCCACAAGATAACTCAGGGGAAACACCAGGAGACCTAACCTTGGCCTCAGTCTTGACAGCCAGAAAGTACAGCACAAAGAGTCAATGACCAAGCCCTTATCTCCCAGCCTGAGAATCATGGGTCAGACATTTTGTATCCCAGAAGCAGAAATCCAGTCTAAAAGCCAGGAAATGGGCAATTACAATGAGCAAGAAAGAAGCTTAGAAATCAAGATCAAGAACCATCAAATCCTATTGTAGCAAGCAAGAACAACCAAATTCAGAGGACAACATTGACTCTATACTTACACCTGAGACCACAGAAGGCAATATGAACTAGTATCAAGTTCAAAAAGCATTCTTGAAAGGTCTCAAGAAAGATTTAAAAAGCCATATAAGAGAGATGGAAGATTTTTTTCATTAAACAAATGCTTTATTAATTTCTGGTTTACATAATTCATTTCCACCAAATTTTGAGCTACAATTTCCCCCATTTTTCCCTACCCACCAACCCAGAACAGCAGTCCCACTAGATATCCCCTCATGCAAAGAGCTCTCTCCCATATTGTCTCCCATACGCCCTTTGACTTTGCCACTAGGGCAAGCTGAATCTCTGAGCCCCAATGCCTGGACATTCCATGAAACATTTAATTTTAAAACTACAATTTTCAGATCCATTCCATTCCTCCCTTGTCATCCACTACCTCTGAGAAGATAAGCAATTCAGTATGTGTTGTACATGGATAGTTACACAAAACATTACCATAGTAGATATATTGTAAAAGACTGCTTATATTTCCCTCCCACCCATATCACCTTCCACCTGGTCCAGTCCCATATTTGGTCCTGTACTTTTTTTTTAATTTTTTTTAAACAATTGGTTTACTAACTTCTGTTTTACATCATTCATTTCCACCAGATTTTGAGTTACAATCATTTTACCCCCTTGTTTTTCCCCTACCCATCCTCCCAGAATAGCAGTCCCGCAAGATATTGCTTCCTCCAATCTACTCTCTCCCATACCTTCTCGCATACCCCCTTCGACTTTTCCATTAGATGAAGGTGAATCTTTGTGTCCCAATGCCTGCACATCTTATCTCCCAATTACAAGCAAAAGAGTATTAATAATATTATTTATATATATTTGAAACATTTAATGTTAAGACCTCAATTTTCAGATCCATTTCTTTCCTCCCTTGTCACTCATTCCCTCTGGAAAGATAAGTAATTCAGTATATGTTGTACATGTCTAGCTATGCAAAACATTATCATAGTAGATATATTGTACAAGGCTGCTTATAATTTCCTCCCACTCATCCCACCCCCACACCTGACCCATTCCCTATTTGATCCTGTCCCTCTTCTATAGTGGGTATCTCTTGCTTCTTGAGTCTGGATGTCAGATTTTCTATTCAATTCTGGTTTTTTCCTCAAGAATGCTTGAAAATCCTCTATTCCACTGAATGACCATATTTTCCCCTGAAGCAAAATACTCAGTTTTGCTGGGTAGGTGACCCTTGGGTTCAGTCCCAGCTCTTTTGCCCTCTGGAATATCATATTCCATGCCCTTCCATCCCTCAGTGTAGAAGCTGCCAGGTCCTGTGCTATTTTGATTGTGTTTCCACAATATTGAAATTGTTTTTTTCCTGGCTGCTCGTAGTATTTTGTCCTTGATCTGGGGATTCTGGAACCTGGCCATAATATTCCTGGAAGTTTTCTTTTTGGGATCTTTTTCAGGAGGTGATTGGTCAATTCTTTCAACCTCAATTTTGCCCTCTGGATCTAAAACATCTGGGCAGTTTTCCTTGAGGATTTCTTGAAGGGTGATTTCTAGGTTCTTTCTTTGATCATGGCTTTTGGGGAGTCCAATAATTTTTAAATTGTCCCTCCTGGATCTATTTTCCAGGTCAGTGGTTTTTCCCATGAGATATTTCACATTGCCTTCTATTCTTTCATTTCTTTCGATCTGTTTAACAGCATCTTGATTTCTCATAAACTCACTAGCTTCCATTTTCTCCAGTCTAACTCTGGGGCATGGATCTCCTCACCGAGCTTTTGAGATTCTTTTTCCATCTGGCAAATTTGGCTTTTTAAGGCATTCTTCTCCTCATTGCGTTTCTAAGCCTCTTTTGCCATTTGGGTTAGTCTATTTTTTAAGGTGTTATTTTCCTCAGTCAGGCTGTTGACTGTCATTTCATACTTTTCTTGCATCTTTCTCATTTCTCTTACAATTTTTCCCCCACTCCTCTTATCTGCTTCTTAAGGTCCTCTATGGCCTGTAACCAACTTGTGTTTTCATTTGGGGCTTTTGGTGCAGTATTCTGACCTCAAAGTCCTCCTCCATTCTTTGATCCTCTTTGCCCCTAAACCAGGAGTCCAATGTTGAATTTTTCTGTTTATTTTGTTTCTTTTGCCTAGGCATGTTGCCACTTAATTACTTTATTTTTGGGTTTGTTGCCACAGTAGGACTCTGCCACCAGACAGGAGATCTTCTTTCCCAAACGTGGGGTCTTCACAAATTCTGCCAGTTGGGTTGCCTCTGTAAAGCCTCCACCCACTCTGGCAAATTGGATATCCAACCCAAACCCCCCCCCCCCCGCCCCCGATCACAATCCAGATCCAGGCAGTTTAAAGCAAGAGCGATTAACCCTCAAACTGATTGTTGGATTTCTCTACAGTACCCAGACCAGGAGCTAGAGCTGCCACTGACACTGCAAAATAGGTTTTATGCCAAGTTTCTTCAGTAGCTTTTCGCGCCCAGGGGAGGAAACTGACATGTTCCCAAAAAACTGGTCCCAAAGTCGTTAGGGCACTAACCTCTCACTTTGTCTCAGGCATATCTGTGCTGATAATTCTGGAATCGCCACAGCTGCTGGTGTTCTGGGGTCCCTCCAGCGGGCTGCTGGCCCGGGCACCCTGGGGCTAAAACTGCGATCTCAGTCGCACCTGGGCTTGGCTATCTGCATGCTGCGCACTGTGCTGCCAGCTCCCAGGTGCTGTGCTGGTCCTTCCTGCAGGGCTGCTGGGCTGTCTTCAGGAGGAGGTTAGCTTCTCTGTGTCGTTCTGTGGGTGCTGGGACTCTAGAAATTTTTCAGAGGCCCATTTTACATTATTTGGAAGTTTTGTTGGGCAGAGCACCTTGGAATTGCTGCTTCTTCTCTGCCATCTTGGCTCCACCCAAGAGATGGAAGATTAATTGGCCAAACTTGGGAAAAAATCTCATTGATGGAAACAAATATTTAAAAAGTAAAATTTGTGAATTATTACAGGAGGTTCAAAATCTAACTGGAGAATAAAAAACCTCCCTAGAAAAGGAGCTTCAAAAACTAAGCAAGGAAAATAATTCTGTACCAATTAGAATGAGTCAGACTGAAACTAAGGACTCTATAATGCATCAAGAATAAGTAACATACATAAAGATTGAAAAATTAGAAGAAAGTGTAAAATATCTCATTGGGAAAGCAACTGACCTGGAAAACAAATCCAGGAGAACTAACTTAAGAATTATTGTTCTATCAGAAAGCCATGATGAAAAAAAAAGAAAAAAAAAACAGCCTGGACAACATCCTCCAAGAGATCATCAAAGAAAACTGCCCTGAGGTCTTAGAATCAGAGGGTAACATAGGATTCAAAAGAATTCACCAAACCCTTCTTGAAAGAGGTCCCAAATTGAAAACTCCAAGAAATATAGTAGCTCAATTCCAGGATTACACCGTCACACATAAAATACTACAAGCAGCCACAAAGAAACAATTCAGATATTGTGGAACTACAGTCAGGATCACACACGATGTAACCTTTTCTACATTAGAAGATCAGAGGCATTGGAATATGATATTTTGCAAGGCAAAGAGCTTGTACTGCAACCTAGGACCCAGCAAAACTCAGAATAATGTTTCTGGCAAGGAAATGGTCATTTAGTGAAATAATGGACTTCCTGAATTTCCTGATGAAAAAGCCAGAGCACAATGGAAAATTTGATCTGCAAATACAAGAAACAAGGGTCATAAAATGGTAAACAAGGAACACACACACACACACACACACACACACACACACACACACATATACAGACAACTTGTGATTCATCAAGAGCAAGGTGTTTATGTCCCTATATGGGAATGTGACAGCTGTCAGTATTGAGATTTATATAATTATTTTGAAATTTAAAATGGATATACATAGATAGACATGTGGGTATAAAGGAACTAATCTGATGATAAAAAAAAAACGTTTTAAGGGGTACAAAGGGAGAAATGTAATTGTCAAAAAGTAAAGTAGAAGGCAAAAAAAGGGTAAATTAAGCCACAAAAAGAGGCATAAAACATACTATAATAGAGGGATAGAAGGGAGGGAGATGAACATCATATGAACTTTATTCTCATTGTTTCTGGTTCAAGGAGAGATAAACATAATCATTTAAGATTAGGATTCTAATAGGAAAAGACACAAAACTCATAATAATGGAGGGAAAGGAGGTAGGGAGAGGAGCACTGTATGAAATTTCCTCACATTGGTTTGGTTTCAAGGAGGGAATAACATACTTCCTTAAGCATAATAATCTATTGTACCCTACAGGAAATAGGAGTGGTAAAGGAAAAAAAGGCAGGGTGATTAGAAAGGAGGGGGGAAGGGTAGACAAAGGCAGAGAAGTGCACAGGGAGGGGATACTGAGGGAGGCTGTGTTCAAAAGGAAAACTCTGAAGGAGGGGAAGGTAGGAGGAAGAAATGAAAACATAAACAGGGGAAGGAATAGGATGGAGGGAAAGACACAAATAATAATCATAACTGTGGATGTGAATGGGAGGAACTCTCCCATAAATATATGTATGTATATATATATATATATATATATATATATATATATATATGTGTGTGTGTGTGTGTGTGTGTGTGTGTGTGTGTGTGTGTGTGTGTGTGTGTGTGTTTACAGGTATACATAGATAGAGGACACAGGTCAAATTTATTAGGAAGAGATGATACATGAAAGGTGAAATTAAGAGGTGACAGAGGAATATAACGAGAGGTGATGGGGAGAAACAGAATGGCGTAAACTATGTCATATAGAAGAGGCATGGGATAATGGTTACAAGGGAGGGGAAAAATAAGAAGGCAAAAAGGCAAAACCTTGTTCTCATTAAATTTGGATCAGGGAGAGAATGACATACATACTCACCCTACATGACAGTAAGGTGTAAGGGGGTGACAGGGGGGATAATGGAAGGGAGGGTGGGAGAGAAGGTGGGGCGGGAAGTTGGCAGTACCCACTTTTGAAAAGGGAAAAGATCAATGTGGGGAATAAACCCAGTGGTCAGTGGGATAGGAGGGAAGGAAATATAGTCAGTCTTTTACCATATATCTACTATGGTAATGTTCGCATAGCTACACATGTACAACATATACTGAATTGCTTATCTTCCCAGTAAACATGAGTGACAACAGAAGAAGGGAATGAATCTGGAATTCAACATTTTAAAATAAAAAGTTTAAAAACATAAAAAAACCCTATTATTAATTCTTCTTTACATATAATTGGGAAATATGATATACAGGCTTTGGGGCACAGAGATTCACCTTGCCCTAATGGAGATGTCACAGGGGGTATGGGAGAAGATATGGGAGAGCACAGATGGGATGAGGGGATATCCTGTGGGAATGCTGTACTGGCGTCGGTGGTAGGGAAAAATGTGGAAAATTGTAACTCAAAATCTGGTGGAAATGAACGATGTAAACCAGAAGTTAATTAAGCATTTGGGAAAAAAAAATAATAATCCCATCTCATAAAAATAAATTGAACAAAGCATCAATTAACTCCATAGGAAAAAATCTCCAGTGTCAGATGGATTTGCTAGGGAATTCTATCAAACATTTAAAGAACAATTGATTCCAATACTTCACAAACTCTTTGGGAAAATTGGAAAGGAAGGAGTCCTCCTAAGTTATTTTTTTGACACAAATATGGTACTGATACCTAAATCAGGAAGAGATAAAATGGAGAAAGAAAATTATAGACCAATTTCCGCCATGGACAGAGATGAAAAAAATTAAATAAAATATTAGCAAAAACATACAGCAACTTATCACAAAAATAATACATTTTGATCAGGTAGGATTTATTCCAGGAATGCAAAGATGGTTCAATATTAGGAAAAAAAAAACTATCTGTATAGTTGATCATATCAACAACAACAACAACAAAAAAAAACTAGCAGAAAATATACGATTATCTCAATAGATGCAGAAAAGGCCTTTGACAACATAAAACACCCATTCCTATAAAAACACTAGAAAGTATAAAAACAAATGGAATCTTCCTTAAATAATAAGTAGCATCTATCTTAATCATCAGCAACTATTATCTGTAATGACAATAAGCTAGAAGCATTTCCAAAAAGATCAGGGTTGACACAAGTATGTCCACTTTCACCCCTCTTATTCAATTTGGTACTAAAAAGGTTAGCAGTAGCAATAAGAGAAGAAAAAGAAATTGAAGGAATCAAATTAGGCAAAGAAGACACAAAGCTATCACACTTTGCAGATGTTATAATGATGTACTTAGAGAATCCTAGAGAATCAAGTAAAAAACTACTTGAAAAAATAAATTTGGCAAAGTTGCAGGATATAAAATAGTCCACATAAATCCTTGGTGTTCCTATATATTTATACCGATGTCTAACAGTAAAAAAAATAGAAGAGAAATTTCATTTAAAGGTGTGGTAGACACTATAAAATATTTATGAGTCTTCCTGCCAAAACAAACCCACCTATATGAACACAATTACAAAACAGTTTTCCCATAAATAAAGTCCAGTCTAAATAAGTGGAAAAACATCAGCTTCTCTGTTTGGGTCAAGCTTATATAATAAAAGTGACAATTTCATCTCATTAAATTACATATTTAGTGCCATACCAATCAATCTACCAAAAATTACTTTACAGAGCTAGAAAATATAGTAACAAAATTCATTTGGAAGCACAAAAGCCCCAGAATATAAAGGGAATTAATGAAAATAAATACTAGAGAAGGTGGCCTAGCCATACCAAATGTTAATCTGTATTATAAAGCATTAGTCATCAAAACTACCTGGTACTGGCTGAGGAACACAGTAGTGAATCAATGGAAAAAAAATGTGTACATGAGACTCAGCAGTCAATGACTATAGTAATCTACTTTTTGATAAACCTAATAACCCCAGTTTTGAGGATAAGAGCTCACTTTTGACAAATACTTCAGCGAAAAATTGACTATAGTATGACAGAAACTGGGCATAGACCAATATCTAAAAGCATATATTAAAATCAAGTCTAAATGGGTGCACAATCTAGGTATGAAGGATGATACTGTAAGCAATCTGGGAGAGCAAAGAATAGTATACCTGTCAGATCAATGGAAAAGTTAGATTTTATGACCAAACCAGAGTTAAAAAGCATTATAAAAATGAAAAATGAATAATTTTGACTAAATTTGAAAAGTTTCTGTATTCTCATCTTTGCCTACTAGAAAGTTAGGAGTATGATGGGGGAGGATATCAGAGAGAATAAAATGGTAGAAGGGGTATACAGTAGGTTTGCTATTTTGGGGTGGTGGTAGCAGAAAGATGGGGAGAAAAATTCTAACTCAAAATCTTGTGGAAATGAATGTTTAAAACTAAAAATTAATTAAATATTTTAAATGTAAAAGTTTCTGTACAAATAAAGCCAATGTAACCGAATTAAGAGGGAAGTGGAAAATTGGGGAAAAAAATTCACAACCAGTGTCTCTGATAAAGACCTCATTTCTAAAATATACAGATAGTTGAGTCAATTCTATAAAAATACAAGACATTCCCCAATTGATAAATGGTCAAAGGATATGAAAATACAGTTTTCAGAAGACAAAATTAAAGACATCTATAATCATATAAAAATGCTCTAAATCACTAGAGAAATGCAAATCAAAACAACTCTGAGGTACCACATCTCACAGGTCAGATTGGCTAAGAGGACAAAATAATAAAATGATAAATGCTGGAGAGGATGTGGGAAAAAAATGGAACACCAATGCATTGTTGGTGGAGTTGTGAACTGATCCAACCACCCCGCAGAGCAATCTGGAACTATGCCCAAAGGCCTATAAATAAGTTCACATCTTTTGACCCAACAATAACACTTCTAGGGTCTTATCCCAAAGAGATTATGTGATATATCTATATATTTATATCTACATCTCTATATCTATGTATATAGATCTATCTATATCTATGTATATAGATATAGATAGATAGGTAGATAGATAGATAGACATAGATAGATAGATAGATAGATAGATAGATAGATAGATAGATAGATAGATAGATAGATATAGATATGTAAACTGATGTTGAGTGAGAAGAGCACAATCAGGAGAAATTTGTACACCGTTATAGACAAAACATATGTGTGATAACTAACTTTGATAAACTGGGGTCCTCTCAGCAATATAAGCTAAGACAACTCCAAAAGACTTGTGAAGGAAAGAGATATGCACACCCAGAGAAAGAGCTACAGATTCTGAATGCAGATTGAAGCAAACTACTCACTTTCTTTCTTTTTCTTGTTTTGTTTTGATTACTCTTTCCTGTTATTCATTCCATTGTTTATGATCATTTACAACCAAACTAAAGTATAATGTGAAGGTATATTTAGATTCTATATTTGATTGCATGCTGCCATGGGATGGATGGGAAGAAAATTTGCTGTTAATTTGTACACAGCATATTTCTTTTTTTTTCATCAGCTCATGGAAGTTTCACAAGGCTTTCCCAAGAGCATTCCACTCATCGTTTCCCATATCACTGTTGTATTCCATTAGAATCTCATATTTGTTCAGCCATTCCCAAATAGATGGAATGTCCCCTCAATTTCCAATTATTTGCCACAAGAAAACAGGTGTTAGATAGATAGATAGATAGATAGATAGATAGATAGATAGATAGAGATAGAGATAGATGGATGTAGATATAGACATAGAAAGAAAGAAAGAAAGGTACATAGATAGATACAGATATATAGATATAGATAGATATAGATTTAGATATAGATATAGATATTTCATTATCTCCTTTAAGAAACAGACATAGCAATAGTATTGCTAGGTCAAAGGGTATGCATGTATGTTTGTCTTTTTTGAAGGGGGGAAGGCAGGTCAATTTAGGTTAAGTGACTTGCCCAAGTTCACACAGCTGGTAGTTGTTCAGTGTCTGAGGCCATATTTGAACTCAGGTCCTCCTGATTCCAGGGCCAGTGCTCTATTCACCAGGTCACTTGGTTGCCCCAGGGTATGCATGGTTTTATAGTTCCTTGAGTATAGTTCCAAATTGCTCTATAAAATGGTTGATTCTTCACAATTCCAATAACAATGGATTAATTTCACATTTTTCCTACATATCATTCACCATATTTCACTGGCCTATTTTGTCCTATTAGCCAATGGATAGGTGAACAGTGGCAATTAAGAGCTCTTTTAATTTGCATTTGTCCAGTCAGTTTTGAGTTCAAGCTTCTTTTATATATGACTATAGATAGCTTTGATTACTTTTATCTTAAAATTGTTCATATCTTTTGATCATTTATTAACTGTGGAGTGACTAGATTTTATAAATTTGATTAAGCTCACTGTATGTTTGAGTAATGATACTTTTATTAGGTAAACTTGCTTCAAATATTTTTTTCAGTTATCATTGCTAACTGTATTTCTCTCCATCCTGTCCCTACCCCCATTTAATCTATTTTCTCTCTCCCTTCACCCTGTCCCTACTCAAAAGTGTTTTGCTTCTGACTGCTACTCCCTATCCAAATCTGACAAACCTTCTGTCACTCTTTCCCTTCTATTTTCCCATGTCACACTATTTTCTGTAGGATAAGATAGATTTCAAAGCCCAATTGAGTGTGTGTTATTCCATCTTCAAGCTAATTTTGATGAAAATAAGATTCACTCACTTTGCCTTACCTGCCCTTTCTTCTCCTCCACTGAAAAACACTTTTTTCTTGCTTCTTTTATGTGAAATAATAAGCCCTATTTGACCTTTCCCTTTCCCTTTCTCCCAATACATTCATCATATCATTTTTTAGGTATCATCCCTTTATACCCCACTCATACCTGTACTCTCTGTCTACATATACTCCTTCTATCTCACCTGATAATGAGAACATTCTTATGAGCTAGACATTATCTTCCCATGTAGAAATGTAAATAATTTAAAATTGTTTAATACCTTATTATTCTCTTCATTGTTGAACAGATTATGCTTCTCTTATGTCTTGAACTTGGAAGTCAAATTTTCTATCCAGATCTGGTCTTTTCATCAAGAATGCATAGAAGTCCTCTATTTCATTGTATATTCATTTTTCCTCTGAAGGATTATATTCAGTTTTGTGGGTAGGTGTTTCTCACTTATAATCCTAACTCCTTTTCCCTGCATAGTATAATATCAGAAGCTCTCTGATCCTTTAATGTAGAATCTGCTAAATTTTATTTATACTGACTGTGCCTCCATGACATTTGAATTGTTTCTTTCTGGTGGCTTGCTGTATTTTCTTTTTGATCTGGGAGCTCTGGAATTTGGCTCTTTCAGGAGGTGATCTATGGGTTCTTTTGATTTCTATTTTACCCTCTGCTTTTAGAATATGAGGGCGGCTTTCATTAATAATTTCTTGAACCATGATGTCTAGGCTCTTTTTGTAATCATAACTTTCTGGAAATTCAATAAATTTTAAATGATTTCTCCTGCATGTATTTTCCACGTCAGTTGTTTTTCCAATGAGATATTTCACTTCATCTTCTATTTTGTTTTTCATTCTTTTTTACTTTTTCTTTTTCTTTTTTTTACCCATTCATTTTATTTACTTATTTATTTTTCTTTATTAATTTGTTTATTTACTTTTAGTTTACAAGATTCAATTCAATAATTTCTTGAGTTTCCAATTTCTTTTCCCTCCCTTCCCACCCCCTCTGTTTTTTTTTCTTCATTTTTCATGAAGTCATTAGTTTCCGTTTCTTTCATTCTAACATTTAGGTAATTATTTTCTTCAGTGAGCTTTTGTACCTCCTGTATCATTTGACCAGTTCTACTTTTTAAGGAGGTTTTTTTTTTCCTTCAGTTGTTTTCTTTTTTTATGCCTCTTTTTCCATTTGGCCAAATCTGCTTTCTAAGTTATTCTTTTCTTTTGATATGTTTTAACTCTTTACCATTACGTCTATTCTAATTTTTAAGGTGTTATTTTCTTTTTTGTTGTTTTTATTTAATATAGTTTTAGTTTTCAACATTCAGTTCCATAAGATATTAGTTCCAAATTTTCTCCCCCTTCTCTTTCTGCACACAAAGGTGATGTAGGCTCTTCATATCGATTTAGATTAAGAATATTTGCACATTATTCTTGTTTCAAAGAAGTGGAACAAATGGAAGGAAGCAAAAGGAAAAGAAACAAAAATTTAAAAAAAAGAAAAGAAAGAGCAAATAGTATGCTTCAATATGCATTCAGACTCCACATTTCTTTTTCTGGATTTGGATAGCATTTTCCATCATGAAACTTTTGGAATTATCTTAGATCTTTGCATTTCTAAGAAGAGGTAAGTCTATCAAAGTTAGTTATCTCACAATATAGCTATTACTATGTACAATGTTCTCCTGATTCTGCTCCCTTCATTCAGCATCACTTCATTCAGGTCATTCCAGTTTTTTTCTGAAGTCTGCCTGCTCATCATTTCTTATGGAAAAATAGTATTCCATAACATTCATATACAACACTTTATTCAGCTATTCCCCAATTGTTTGGCATATTCTCAATTTCCAATTCTTGACCGAGGTGTTATTTTCTTCAGTATTTATTTCTGTCTCTTTTACCAAGCTTTTGATTCATTGTTATTGTTTTTCATTGTTTTCTTGTGTCACTTTCATTTCTCTTCCCAATATTTCTCTACCTCTCTTATTTTATTTTCAAAATGCTTTTTTAGCTCTTCCCTGGCATTATCCTAATTTCTATTTTTCTAGGAGACTTTGAATTTTGTTGTCTTTTTCTGATTGTTGGTTTACATCTTCCTTGTCACCATAGTAACTTTTTATGATCAGAGTTATTTGGGGTGTATAATGCCATGCACAGAAGCTTTCCAGAGAACTACTACTGTGAACAGTTTTTAAGGTTCTGATTACACAGGATAGTGAACACTCCATAACAAATCAAAACAAAACTTTCACAGAAAATCAAGGTATAGCATTCACAATATTACAACTTATACTCACAATCAGCTTATCATTTTAATGGCCACATAGTTTTCACCAAAGTGGTCACAATATTTAGAACAAAGATGATCATCTCAAAGTACAATAGTCAAATTCTTCCAGTCATTGGGCAAAATCTTAAGTTAACTGTCAGTTGCTTATTCAACAATCAATCACTAAGTAATATCACAATATAGCCTCAAAGTACAATAGTCAAAGTCTTCCACTCATGGAGCAAAATCTTCCACTAACAGGGCAACTTGATTAACTGGAGCAGTCACTTATTCAAACTAAGTATCATGCACTAAACCACCATGCTTAAGTAACTAGTAAACTACAATTTCATCATTATTCAGTGCCCAAGTCATCTTGACATGGGGTCTGTTCTCAGATTCCCTGGATCCCCTTCCGTGGTCCCAGATTCTACCTGAATTCACCAGACTGTCACCTGTGTTAAATGGCAGACAGCTCCCAGTTCCTTGTCCAGCTCTATGGGTAGGCCCTGCTCCATGCTGAAATTCACAGGGTCTGGTCCATGTCAGATCTTTCACAATCTTTGCTCCAGGGAATTCAAGGCTCATCCAAGCCACAAACAAAGTCTCAGCATCCCAGTCATCCTTCCTCAGTCACGTGGGCTCCTGCCTCCAAAAGAAGCTCCACCACCACAGGTTCTCAGGAAATTCTGGCTCAGTTCTTCATTCTCTCTTCTGTAGCTCCTCTGCCACCAGATGCTGGTTCCAAGAAATTCTGACTGTGCTTCTCTGGCCTCCATAATGTAATTTCTTTATGTATTTTTATGTGTTCTGCCTTCATCTTTAATATTTTACTCCTTTTCCCTGGTTTTGAGGTATTTTTATGATTTCCATTTTGTATTCTTTTTTCCACTTAGTTTTTTTTTTTTATTCTCCCTCTGTTTTCTTAGTTAAATTTTCTTTTTTACTTGGTAAATTTTCAAGTGAAATCCTCCTTTCTCTTCTCTTCTAAATTTTCTTAGTTTGAGAGTTTAAAATTTTGCATTTTCTGTGCCTTTTCAAAAAATAATTTCTCTCTGTAATTCTCTTTATTATTTATCCTCCCCTTCTATCTAGTCTAGGCTTTTGATATATGACATGTATTTGTATTCAGTTCCTTTTTTTATCTGGATTCCTGATGGAACTAAAGCCTCTTATATATTAGTTTTGTGTTCCTTTTTCTGAATAGTTTCCATATTATTTCCTTGTAGGTCTTGTACCTGGGCCCTTTTCTTCTCTGGCCACACTGAGAAATATTGTTGGGGTTCTCCTCTTGGGCTGCAGTCCCGACAGCCCGAACTTACCTATAACCAGGTCTTCGTTCGTCTCCGGCCCCGTAGATCCAGCTACAGGGAAAATGCACAACAGAATGCCAGGACTCAGGATCAGGCTCAACAGGTTTATTTGATGGCTGCTACATGACTCCTCTGCTATCTGAATACTCGAATTCCTTCCTTCCGCTCTTCTGGGAGTTTGCTCTATATATACACCTCTGCCTGGCTGGTGGAGGAAGCCATACCCATTGGATGAAGCACTCTCAATGCACAGCAAAAGTTAATCTGCTAATTTGCAGAAAGCACCTCCGGGCATCTCAGGCCTTTCAAGGCCGTGCACTCCCTCATGCCAAATCCCGGGCTCAGGCCTTAATAATTAGGCCCTAACATATGAGTTTCTTAAGGTAATAGAAAATTTTTATTTCATGGTAGTAATTATCCTATGTCCCTGATTGTGTGGTTCTTTGTCATCTTTGACCTCTCTTGGCCATGATCCCCATCTACATCTACTTCAGACTCTTGCTTAGATGTATGTCCTCTCATTCTTTTAGTAGTCTTCTGACACCCAGATCTCTGGTTCCCTAATGTGTATTTATTTTCTGATTTTCTGTTCAAAGATTTGACTTGATTCTTGTTTATATTTGTCTGGGTTTGAAAAGGTATTTTAACCCTGATGTCTGTGTCTGTCTGTCTGTCTGTCTATCTATCTACTATACTTTTTAAGAAAAAAATATTGTTGCAACTGGGTTCTCTCTACATTGATACCAGTCTCTTCTGACAAGTTAAATTTTTCCTCTTTTTATTGGATTTGTTTACTTAGTGCTTTAAAATTTTAGTCTTTACCATCTTTTATTTAACCTGTCCTGAAATCTTGAAACATTTTTTTCCATATCTGAAACTGCTTTATAAAAGGAATTTGATAGGACTACTTATTTGTCTATTTTTTTCAAATGGTTTATATACTCTTGGAATTAGCTGTTCTTTTAATATTTCATAGAATTTAATTATGAATCCATTTGGTCCTGGGAATTTTTTGTAGGTAGTTAAATGATGAGTTGTTCAATTTATTTTTCTAAAATATCATAATGTTTTATAATGGTTAGTTTTTTTTCCCCTTGCTGATTTTTCAAGCCTATGTCTTAATATTTTACTTTGTGTTAATGTTGGTCTATTCTCCAAACTTCAGATTTTTTTTTCTCCACTTAATTTCAAGGGTCTACAAATTTTCAGTTCTTTTGAAAGGTATTATCTAAGAGAGGCATGGTCATATTCTCCATTTTTCCTGTGAATGAACATAAGTACCATTTTCTACCCTGGAACTATGACCAGGGTCACTGTTCCAATATGAATGGGAGCTCTAGTGTACTAGTATTCCTACTCCTCCTAGGACAATGACCTGTAACCAAGTATGGGTACTGCACCAGTGCCAACAAAGAGTCCTTTTTAATCACTTTTTCACTGGTTCTCCAATGCCCTTACCACTTTTGGGATTGTAAGCTCTGGAAGTCACTGCTACAGATTCAATTGCCCTCAAGACCTGCTAATGGCTCATACCAGTGTTTGAACCCTTACTGCTAGGTTGTGTTGTGGTGCAGGACCCTACTTCTGGCTTGTTCTTGGATTTAGTGGCATTCTACTTGCCTGGCAGATGTGGTATGTGTTGGATTGCATTCCCCTCTTGCCCCAGTGAGACTTATGCTGTGATTTATCCTTTATTCTTGAAGAGGTCCGTGACATCAGGAATCAGATGACATAACTTGCAATTGAATTGGATTTGAGTGAGGAAGAGCTATATAAAGTCACCAGCCTCACTTTCTACTCCACAGCCATCTAGGTCCAGTTGCCAAATATGAATTAGGATGATAGGAGATGGTCCAAGATACAATGGGATACCTTGGATTTCTTTTTTTTTTTTTTAAGTAGTAGTAATTGTTGTTTTTTTTATTTTTTTATTTTTTTTATTTTAAACAAATGTTTTATTAACTTCTGTTTTACATCATTCATTTTCACCAGATTTTGAGTTACAATCATTTTCCCCCCATTATTCCCCTACCCAACCTCCCAGAATAGCAGTCCCACAAGATATCACTTCCTCCAATCTGCTCTCTCCCATACCTTCTCCCATACCCCCATCGACTTTTCCATTAGAGGAAGATGAATCTTTGTGTCCCAATGCCTGCACATCTTATCTCCCAATTATAGGCAAAAGAGTATTAATAATAGTATTTATATATATTTGAAACATCTAATGTTACGACCTCAAATTTCAGATCCATTTCCTTCCTCCCTTGTCACCCATTCCTTCTTGGGAGATAAGTAATTCAGTAGATGTTGTACATGTCTAGCTATGCAAAACATTATCATAGTAGATATATTGTACAAGGCTGCTTATAATTCCCTCCCACTCATCCCACCCCCCACCTGGTCCATTCCCTACATGATCCTGTCCCTCTTCTATAGTGGGTACTTCCAACCTCCCCTCACCCCAAGGATGCCCTCCCATCCATCATCCCTCCTCTCATCCCCCTTCCCCCTATCCTGCTGCAGGTTGAGATATCCCATTTAGTATGTATGTCATTTTCTCCCTGAACCAAATTCAATGTGAATGTGGTTTTGCCTTTTTAGCCTTCCTTATTCTCCCCCTCCTTTGCAACCACTTCCCCTACATGGGATAGTTTACCCTACCATGTCTCTCCCCATCTCCTCTTGCCACTTTCCTCTCTCACCTCATAATTTCATCCCTTGAGTACTCTCCCTTCCCAACAAAATCAACCTATGCCCTCTATCCATATATAACTGTAACCATATACACACACATTCACACATGTATTCATATGACCACACCCCCTTCTTCCATTATTTTCATAGTGAGAAAGATATCATCAGTCACAGATATTGCTTTTCCATATAGGAATGTAAATAGTTCAACTTTGATAAGTTCCTTTTGATTTCTTTTCCCTGATTACCTTCTCAGGCATCTCTTACTTCTTGCATCTGGATGTCAAATTTTCTATTCAACTCTGGTTTTTTCCTCAAGAATGCTTGAAAGTCCTCTATTCCACTGAATGACCATATTTTCCCCTGAAACAAAATACTCAGTTTTGCTGGGTAGGTGACCCTTGGGTTCATTCCCAGTTCTTTTGCCCTCTGGAATATCATATTCCATGCCCTTCGATCCCTCAGTGTAGAAGCTGCCAGGTCCTGGGCTATTCTGATTGTGTTTCCACAATATTGAAATTGTTTCTTCCTGGCCACTTGTAGTATTTTCTCCTTGATCTGGGCATTCTGGAACCTGGCTATAATATTTCTGGGAGTTTTCTTTTTGGGATCTTTTTCAGGAGGTGATGGGTGGATTATTTCAACCTCTATTTTGCCCTCTGGAACTAAAACATCAGGGCAGTTTTCCTTGAGAATTTCTTGAAGGGTGATTTCTAGGTTCTTTCCTTGATCATGGCTTTCAGGTAGTCCAATAATTTTTAAATTGTCTCTCCTGGATCTATTTTCCAGGTCAGTGGTTTTTCCCATGAGATATTTCACATTGCCTTCTAATCTTTCGTTTGTTTGGATCTGCTTAACAGCATCTTGATTTCTCATAAAGTCACTAGCTTCCATTTGCTCCAGTCTAACTCTGAAGGAATGAATCTCCTCAGTGAACTTTTGAGATTCTTTTTCCATCTGGCAAATTCGACTTTTTAAGGCATTCTTCTCCTCATTGCCCTTTTGGGCCTCCTTTGCCATTTGAGTTAGTCTATTTTTTAAGGTGTTGTTTTCCTCAGTCAGGCTGTTGACCCTCATTTCATACTTTTCCTGCATCCTTCTCATTTCTCTTTCCAATTTTTCCTCCACTTCTCTTATTTGATTTTTAAAGTCCTTCTTAAGGTCCTCTATGGCCTGCAACCCGCTCATGTTTTCCCCTGGGGCCTTTGGAGCAGGACTTCTGACATCACAGTCCTTTTCCTGCTCTATGCCCCCAAAATAGGAGTCTAGGGTTGCATTTTTCTGTTTCCTTTGCCTTGGCATGTTGCCACTTAATTGCTTGACTTTTGGACTTGTTGCCACACTATGGCTTTAAGGCCAGCTAGAGGAATTTTCATCCAGAACGTGTGGGGGGCAACTTCCGTTTCTGGCAAGCTGTAAACCCACCCACAACTTCCACCCTAGATCACAATCCAGATCCAGGGAGGTTAAAGCAAGAGCGATTACCCCCCAAGACTGATCGCTGGCTCTCCCCACGATCTGTAGGCTGGGAGCCCGAGCTGCCTCTGAAAACTACAAAATGGCGTTTCTCCTCAGTGGCTTCTAGCCCCCAGGGGAGGGAGCTGATGCATTCCCCAAATACAGGTCCCAAAGACCATAGGACACTAACCTCTTACTTTGTCCTAGCCATGTCTATGTTGATAATTCTGGAGTTGCCACGGCTCCTGTTGTTCTGGGGTTCCTCGAGCTGGCTGCTGGCCCTGCCGCCCTGGGGCTAAAACCTCGGCTCACGGGGACCTGGGCTCGGCTCGGTTCCTGCGCTCTGCGCTCTGCGCGCTGCCGGCTCCCAGACCGCTGTGCTGGTCCTTCCTGCAGGACTGCTGGGCTGTCCTCAGCGGGAGGTTAGCTTCTCTGTGTCGTTCTGTGGGTGCTGGGGCTCCAGAAGTTGTTCAGAGTCCTTTTTTACATAGTTTGTGGGGAATCTGGGGGCAGAGAGGCTTGGAAAAGCTGTTTCTACTCCGCCATCTTGGCTCCGCCCCCCCCCCAATACCTTGGATTTCTAAACTAAGGTGTTTCTGGTTTCTCACTTTGAGTGAGGCAACACACATTCTGTGAATATACCTGTTTAAGAAGTAAGTTTTAGAAGTAGTTTTAATCAAAAGACCCACAGGGTTTCTGACTGTTTACATTCACTTTGAGCCAGGAGGGCCCAAAATAAACCATTAAGTTGTACTTGGGCAGGGACCTATATTTTCCCATCAATGAGAGCCAGAGTGAATCCTATCCCCTATGAGACAGACCTTGCCTGACTTTAGCTGGAATATTGTTTCACTCCATCCTCTTGGTTCTGCAGCTCAAAATTTTTGTTTTGAAGCTTTATTTCGAAGTTGCTCAGAGGAAAATTTAGTTGAAGTAAGGTGAATCCCTGACGTAACTCCACCATCTTGATATCCTGAAATATTCTATTACATGGAATCCTAACTATATTTCCTCTCAACTCTTTCAGATATGCTTTATTCAATCTAGACTATGTGTCAAACTCTACCCAGACTTCCTCTAATCTATCCAAAGTCTGGAGTATAATGGTCATTTCCACCTCAAAAGTTCCATGATTTCCACCTCATCAATGAGTTTCCCATCTCAATAGAAAAAAAAAATCAAGAAAAAAAATGTTGTTGTTATTGTTTTTAAATATGTAATTTCACTAAGGTAGGTTAAAATTTACTTTTTTTTTATTCTGTGATAATTTGTGCAATGGGAAGATTCACCTACAATTAAATATCAACCATGATTATGTCTTTGTTTACATGTATGAAATAAGTGGGTGAATAATGGCCCTTATTTATTTCTGCCCTTATTGAAATCAATTTGAGTCTCATATGATTGCAACAGAATTTAAAGCTCTTAATTATTAAGAAGTCTGCAACAATTGACTCAAATTTCCAGTTATGCTCATGAAACTCACTTCCCACAACTTAATATATTCCATTTGTGCTGGTGCTATTCATGATTATGATTGTTGTCCATGGGACTGGAAGATGTCTAGCCCACAGGGATCAGATAGCAACTCAACTACCAATAGTGCCAAGGTATAACTATGGCCTTCATAAACAATTGTAAAGACAATCATGGCAGCTCTCCTGAGGACTGCTGGTATGAATATCTCTAACGGTCTAATTGTATATTATAATGAACTCTCTATTTATTCAGCAATAAATTAAAGCATAATATTCAAAAATTAAGCATAACGTTGACAACAACATAACATAACAACTTATTACTAAGGTGGCCACATAGTAATAAACAAAACATACCATTCAGTATAGTCATCTTTAAAAGGTAAAAGGAGGGGCGGCTAGGTTGCTCAGTGAGTAGAGTGCTGGCCTTGGAGTCAGAAGGACCTGAATTCAGTTCCAGCCTCCAACACTTAACACACACAAACAAAAAAACCTAGCCGTGTGACCTTGGGCAAGTTACTTAACCCCAATTGCCCTCCAAAAAAAAAAAAGGTAAAAGGAAATAAAAACAACATCTACCCCTACTTCACAATAAGTTACAATCTCCTCAGACAATACAGAGTATCTAAATAAAGTACTCTTTCTTCTTGACTCGAGGCTGCCTTCCAATCATCCTTAAATCAATCATCCTTAAAGGGTAGCAGAAAGTGCAAACACCATCCACCCTTGGTTACAGTAAGTTACAATACAATGAGTAAATATAAGTATCCAAGTAAAATCATCTTCCATTTTAATTCGAGGCTGACTTCCAAATTCCATGAATCTTCCTCCATAGGCTGGCTGCTCCTTCTTCACAGACTGACTGCTCCAAACTCTTGTCTGGATTCACCCATAGGAGGCTCTCTGATTCATGTTCCATATCTCAGCTCACAAGGACTGCTCTACTCTAAGCTCTTCACAGTTTCTATTTATAGGAAAGCAAAGGCTTATTTTTTTTGGGGGGGGGGGCTTTGATATTATTTACACGCATTACTGTAGTTATCATCTCAATTGATTTTCTGTCTGAGAAACCAATACTGAGCAATAGACAAGACTTGTGACTGAGAAATAAACACAGACAATGTCACAAACATTCTCTCTCTCAGTTCTGCCTGCTCCTAGCTCTTCTTGTGCTCTTATCTGCTCCTTCCTGTTATGCCCTTTCTGCAAGCTCCTTCCACCATGGGCCTCCGTATGATTGCATTTGGCCTATTAAACAATAGGGGAGATCTTCAAACTCCCTTAGGGCTATTAAGAGCAATAAAATGTATACTGTTTCCAATCAAGGTTTCTTGATACAATCAAAGGAGAGGCTCAACAGCACTTGACTAACTAAAACTTATTCCAGAAAAACAGCAAATAATCCTATTTTTTATCCATTATATATATATATGTGTGTGTGTGTGTGTGTATGTGTGTGTGTGTGTGCATATGTATATATATATATATATATATACATATATACATACATATACATGCTTATATTAATTTGATCTATGGTATTTTGTTATACAGATCCAAATAATAAAAAAAAAAAACTGTGCATCATAGTGTAATAATATCCAAATTATAAAATTGGAATATCTTGATTTATAACCCTCTAGTTTTTTACTAAAGAGAATCATTCTATCTATATTTTATGATCTTAGGTATTGAAATTTTGTCATTGGAGTAGTATAGATTTACAATTGGAATTATATTTAGCAGTCTCATCACCAGAAAACTCGTCATAATGAAATTTACTTCGGATCTTACTCATATATCCTTAGTTGCTTCTGCTTCTCTTATTGGAGGTGGAGCAAAAACTCTGTGTGTTATTATTGTACAGTCAAGCTAAACTTTATTTGACCCCATGTGTCAAATCACGTTAGTTCTTTCCAACCTGAGGGGCTTATCCTCCAATGTCATCTCTTTTAGCATTTTAATGTTGTTCATTGGGTTTTCTTGGAAAAGATCTTGGAGGGATTTTCCATTCAATTCTCCAGTTTTATGCAGTCAGTGGTTAAGTGACTTGCCCAACTTCACTTAGCTAGTTAATGTCTGAGGTCTTGAATATTCTAAAATTCCTTGATAAATTCAACCTTATAGGTAACTATGTTCAATGACTCTCTGATCAACATTAAGTGAGATATACAGCAAGAAAAGGCATACACCTAAAAGGTGTCTGTAGTTATTACAGAAGTTATTCTTTACAAGGCCTAGGTAGAAAGGAGATTTTTCTTTAGAGACTTTCTTTGACTTGTGTATTCTTATTTGCAGATGCTATTTTTTCTGAATACATCAAGATCCAGTACTTTCAATGGTCTCTTCTTTGAGAACAAATGTTATTCAAAATAGATCAAGCAATCTAAACACTAAATATTAAATATTCAAAACATGCTTATTATCCAGACAATGACATGAAGCTTAATGTCATGCCCATTGAGTTAGTACATCAGAAGGTGATAAATAAGTCATTTCTATCTCCATTCTGGTTTTAAAAAATGTAAGCAGTTTTCTTTCAAGATTTCTTCAAATATGATGTCCATAATATCTCTCTCTCTCTGTCTCTCTCTGTCTCTCTGTCTCTGTCTCTCTCTCCTTTCCATCTCTGTACCTTTCTCTGTCTCTTTGTCTTTGGTCATAGCATTCAGGTATTCTAATGGTTCTTATTTTTCATTCTTAACTTCCTATCTAGGTCATTTTTTGTCCGTATGAGATAGCTTACATCTCCTGACATTTAAAAATATATGTTTTGACTTTTACTTAATATGTTTTATTGTCTAATGGAGTCATTGGTTTCTATTTGGTTCATCTTAATTTTCAGGGTGTTTGTTGCCCATGCAGTATTATTTTACCTCTTTTGTCAAGCTCTTAATTCATTTTCTAATTCTTTCTTCCATTTGTTTCAGTTCTTTTCTACTTTTGTTCCTTTAGCATTCTCATTCAATTTACTATATATATATACATATACATATACATGTATGTATGTATATGTATATTTATTTTTTTGTTGTTGTTTGTTTTTTTATTTCATCTCTTCAAGAAAAAAATAGTCAAATTTATATCTTTTGACTTGTTCTTTGAGGTTTTTCTTGTAAATACTTTGGAATCTTTTTCCTCTTCTGGGTCTGGGTCTTGGGCAGCATTGTTACTAAAGTTGTTTTTATGATGGATTATTATTTTTTGTACATTCTTCCAGCTTTATTCTTGACTTGAAATTTGGTATTAGGATTGGCCTATGGGTATCTCTGGAGGGATACCGTTTTGCTGCTCTCACTGGGTAATGAGTGTTGTGTAATGCAAGAATCACGTATATAACTCAAGCTGGGACATGTAAATTTTCAGAGATTCTAGTGTAGTCTGATGCAAAGCAAAATATGATTGAAGTTATCTGGTTAGAACTCTGCAAGTTTATGACCTGGGTTTGCTCTGAAAAAAAAAAAAGAATAATGCTACGGGATTCAATCCTTGTCAGAACTAAGAAGTTTTGCAACAGTTAGCAACAGAATTTCACAAGGTCTTTGTTTCTTAGCTTCAGTCTGGGCAGTAAGTCTGAAATAAGACTCCCCTTTTGCCAGGTTATGACATACACAATTGTTGTTTGCCTATTACTTTCCTTCTTTTTTGACATCCAGGGCCAGTAAACACGCTATACTCCAAGACACTACCCCTATGTGCATGTCTGTACTGTCTATCATATGATACCCAGCAGGAGAGCAGAAATCTGGAAGTTGACATTTGTTCCCAAAACCTAAGGTATCCTAATGTGTGTCTGGGACATTGTCATGCTCTGGTGCATAGGTTTTCTCAGTGTTGAAGTGTTCCACAATGCTAGTCATTGTTGACCAGACTCCACCAAATATTCCCATACATCTCACTGTATCCCTATGCCAATTTAAGTAAAAAAACTGAATCATTGCAGCTTTTCATTGAATTTCCTCAACAGGATTTCCTTTAGTGATTTTTTTTTGTTATGTCTGAAGGAGTTTTCTTTTGTCCCTTTTATTGTCTTTTTGATGGTCTGATAGACTTTGCTTCACTTCTTGCCAATACTCTACCATCTTGGCTCTGCCTCTTTTCCATACTTTTTGGGGGGATGGGGATTTCTCATTCCTTTTAGTTTTCCTTTTTTTTCAAAATAAATATTTTATTTATTTTTCTTTTTTATTATATTATTATTAGTTTTCAACATTCATTTGCACAAGTTTAAAATTTTCAACCCCCTCCCTTGCACTCTGTCCCCAAGACAGTTTGCAATCTGATATGTGCTCTACACATACATTTCTGTTAGACACATTTTCATATTAGTTATGTTGCATAGAAGAATTATAATGAATGGGAAAATGATGAGAAAGAAAAACTGAAGCAAAACATTAAAAGAAAATACTCTGCTTCATTCTGCATTCTGAATCTATAGTTCTTTTTCTTTACTATTTTCCATCATGTGTTCTTTGAAATTATTTTAGGTCCCTGCATTATGGAAAAGGGCTAAATCTATAAAAATCAGTTCTCATACACAGTGACTGTTATTCTGTATAATGTTCTCCTGCTTCTGCTCCCCATCACTCAGCATCCGTTCACATAAACCACTCCAGGTTTCTCTGAAGTCCTCCTGTTCAACATTTCTTATAGGACACCTACCCACTTTATTTCAAAATGAGAGCATCAGTAATATAAAAAGACATTAATCAGCAAAGGGGATAGTCATACCTATTCTCTTCTATGCCTTAATGTATTGACCTCTTATATATGTGAATCTAAACAGAATAGAAGAGAAAGAAAACAGATTGAATATCTCCATGTCAACATAGCTAAATCTTTTTCAATCAGTAAAATAGTATTATGTTGCATAACTGTAATGGAAAGAAAAGAGTAGGTGTCTTCCTACTTGTAAGAAAAAAAGTCTAGAAAAAGATGTTGCCAAGGAACAGCACTGATCAGGACTCAGCTAAACTCTCCCAAAATTACCCACCAAAAATCTTTAAAATATTGTCTCACATTAAATTTGGCAGAGCAGGGTGAACCCAAAGCTAGGGGGAAATATTTTTTCAAATCAAAGATGACTTTTAGAAGGTCCACAGGAAAGGGCTATGACAACAAAGTGGGAGAAAACCAGAGTACAGCAGGAACATGAGTGGTGGGTCTTAGGGACAGCTACAACAGCAGCTTTTGGGGTTCTCAGGCCAGAGAAAATGATGGGGTCAGATAATCAATCAGGAAGAGATTACAAGGGACCCATTACTGACACTGTGTGCTACTATAGCTAATAGGAAACTCTAATGACTAGAAGCAATTCTGTGTCACAGTTCCAGATTAGGGATGAATTAGTTGTTTACAAGGGAACATTGGTTACAAATCCAGTCCCAAGAAAACTGCTAGCATATGTATCTCCAAAGGATAGAGGGCTTGATCATAGTTATGGGGTAGAAATGAATACTAGTACCTATGGCTTCAAAGGAGCAGGGGCTTTTCTGGGTAAAGAGCAGAGCACAGGCTAGTAAAGCATTAACCTAACCATAGTTCTCCTAAGATAGCACAGCAGCCCAAAAATGCTTGAAGTACAGTATCTTGTCAACCACAGGTGAGCAGAGACAAACTTTAGTATAAAGTTGAAAGTAAAGAAATAGGCAGGGGAAATAATCAAAAAACAAAAAAGAACCAGATCATAAAAAGTTATTGTTCTATCAGGGAAGACCAAGTTATATATAGAGAAAAATTCAATAATGTGCAAACAGCTACAAACAAAGCCTCAAAGAAAACTATTGAGTGAATCCTAGGCCAGGAAGAATTCTAGTAGGGATTAAGGAAATAGATAAAAGTGGTAGAGAAAATTTTGGGAAAAGAGAATGATGCAACAAAATTATGAAAATGGAATTAACAGCTGGGTAGAAAAAATACTGAAAGTAACACTTTGAGAAAAACAAAATTTCCCCAATGGGAAAGAAATGGGGCACAAAAATTCACTGAAGAAAAGAAAAGATCTCCACAAAAGAAGAATAGGTCAAGGGAAAAGGATTAAAAAAAATCAGTGAAGTAAAAAAAAAAAAAAAAAACTTTAAAAAATTAAAATAGGACAAGTGTAAAAAGAGCTACAAAAGGTCACTAAAGAAAATAATTCCTTAAAAATTAGAGTTTTATGAATGGAATATAATAAATACATGACAGGTTAATAAACATAACAAACTCAAAATAAATAGCCTACAAAGACAAGCAGTACAGGTGTGAGATAACTATAAAGTGATGATAGCTAAAAATAAAATTAAGGGTCAGAAAGAGGTATGCATGCATGGAATTGGAAGGGACAGGGAGAACACGGAAAATTATCTCACATAAAAGAGAAATGCAGAGAGGATTCTGGGAAGATGGTGAAATAGGTCAGAAAATTCCAAGCTCTAAAGGTATTCCCCACAAAAGAGTGAAAATAGCACCTCATGGCAGAGTGTGGGTGGAGATAAATAAGAACAGGATCATAACAGAGGTCCTCCTGGGACAAGCTGGGAAGATCTGAAGAGAAATTTCAGGATGTGGTTCAGTTCCTGTGAAGAATAAACACCTCCAGGCTCTGTTCCATTTTAACCGCAAACAGCCAGCCTCTTTAATGATAAGTAGAAAGCCCTGTGGATAGTTGGTTTTAGAGACTGCTTAGGCCTTACCACTAGAACTTTTACCCCAAGGATAGAGAGCTGACTTGGATGTCTGATCCCAGGAAGTTCAAGGTAACTTCTGCTGACAAGGAATGACAGACCCAGCTGGGCTACAAAGAGCAATGGGAGAGGGAGTAGGAAGGAACCAGGACATTTCCAGTGAATACAGAAGCAGAGGGGCAGAAAGCCCCTGGCTGTGGGCACTTACAGGAGGTTGGAAATTTGGCTTTGTTTTCAGACTAGAGTGGAGAACTAAACATCTGGGAAAAGAGGTACCATTTCCCATACCCCAAGGATAGAGGAGGTTACAAGTAAGTTATTACCACAAAAAATGCAGAAAGAAAAATGGAGAAAGAATGCAACCATAGAAAACTATTATGAGAAAAAGGATGACCAGGCTTCATTTTTAGAGTAGGATATTGAAGAAACCCCCAAAGAGTAATGGTTCTTGGATTATTCTAATTTTCCTTTTTAGTTTTTCCTCCATCTCTATAATTTGATTTTTAATGTCTTTTTAAAGACCTTCTATGAATATTTTTTGGACAGGTGACCATTTGACATTGCTCTTTAGGGGTTTCTTTACTTCAATATCCTCCTCTGAAGATATACCCCAGTCATTCCTTTTCCCATAATAATTTTCAGTGGTTGGATTCTTTTTTTCTTTGTATGTGCATTTTTTTATGATTATAGCTTATTTATAATTGCCTCTATCCCTGGGGTATGGGAAATAGTGCCTCTTTCCCCAGATATTTAGTTCTCTCTAGTCTGAAACCAAAGCCAAATTTCCAAATCTCCAAATCTCTCTTTAAGTGCTCACAGTCAGAGACTTTCTGCCCCACTGCTTCTGCGCTCACTGTGCATGTGTTCCTTCACTCCACCTCTCCCACTGCTCTTTACAGAACAGCTGGTTCTGGTTTTCCCTGTTATCAGAGTTTACCTTGAGCTGCCTAGACTCAGATGGCCAAGTCCCATCACTATTCCAGGGATAAAAGTTCCAGGGGCTGCGGCCAAGGCAGTTTCTTAAATCAACTAACGTCAGGGCTTGCTACTTGTTTTGTTTTGTTTTGTTGTTGTTGTTGTTGTTTTTGTTTTTTTGTTTGTTTTGTTTTTAAGAGACTTGCTGCTTGCTGTTAAAATGGAAACTAGCTTAGCGATGTTTACTCTTCACAGGGACCGAACCTCAATCTGGGATTTCTCTTCAGATAGTCTCAGATTATCATAGGAGGACATCAGTTATGACCCCCCCGCCATTCTTATTTATCTCCACCCACACTGTGTTCAGCCTTTGGTGCTATTGTAACTCTTGGGGGGAAAGTCTTGAGAGCTTAGAATTTTCTGACAACCTCTGCCATCTCCCCCTCATTTCATATCGTGATGTGGACATGACCATGTAAGTTTCTGACAAATCTTATACAAACAAAATCTATTACAGTAGAAGGCAGTATTATTATGTCTTTTGTTATTGTACACTAAAACATATCTTTTTTTATTTAAAAAATGCTTTATTAACTTCTGGTTTACATCATTCATTTCAGCCAGATTTTGAGTTACAATTTTTCCCAATTTTTCCCCTACCCATGACTCCAGAATAGCAGTCCCAGAAGATATCCCCTCATCCAATCTGCTCTCTCCCATATCTTCTTCCACACACCCTTCAACTTTGCCATTAGAACATAATGAATCTCTATGCCCCAATGCCTACACATCCTATCTCCCAATTACATGCAAAATAGTATTAATAACATTATTTATAAACATTTGAAACATTTTATTTTAAAACTTCAAATTTCAGATGCATTCCCTTCCTCCATTGTCACCCACTACCTCTGGAAAGATAAGCAGTTCAGTATGTGTTGTACATGTATAGCTATACAAAAAATTACCATAATAGATATATTGTAAAAGACTGCTTATATTTCCCTCCCTCCCATCCCACCCCCCACCTGGTCTATTCCCTACATTTATCCTGTCCCTCTTTGAAATTGGGTACTAACAGCCTCCCCTTCCCCCAGGATGCCCTGCCCTCCATCATCCCATTTCTCAACCCCCTTCCCCCTACTCTCCTGCGGGGCGAAATATCCCATTTAGTATATATGTAATTCTCTTCCTGAGTAAAATTCAATGAGAATATGGTTTTGCCTTTTTGCCTTCCTGTTTTTCCCATGCAACTACTTCCCCTTGCTTCTTCGACATGAGATAGTTTACGCTACCCTGTCTCTCCCCATCTCCTCTTGCCACTTTCCTTTCTCACCTCTTAACTTTACCCTTAAGTATCATCCCTTCCCAGCAAATTCAACCTGTGCCCTCTATCCATGTATACCTGTAAACATATATAAACTCATTCACATATGTATTCATATGCCCATATACTATTTTTCAATTATTTTTTAATGGGGAAAGTTTCATCAGTAACAGTTATTTATTTTTTCCATGTAGGAATGTAAATATTTCAACTTTGATAAGTTGATAAGTTCCTTTTGATTTCTTTTCACTGATTACCTTCTCAAGCATCTCTTGGTTCTTGTGTTTGAGTGTCAAAGTTTCTATTCAACTTCGTTTTTTTTTTTTTTTTTCCTCAAGAATGCTTGAAAGTACCCTATTCAACTGAATGACCATATTTTCCCCTGAAACATGATACTCAGTTTTGCTGGGCAGGTGATTCTTGGTTTTAATCCCAGCTCTTTTGACCTCTGGAATATCATATTCCATGCCCTTCGACACCTCAGTGTAGAAGCTGCTAGGTCCTGGGCTATTCTGATAGTGTTTCCAAAATATTGAAATTGTTTCTTCCTGGCTGCTCGTAATATTTTCTCCATGATCTGGGAATTCTGGAACCTGGCTATAATATCCCTAAGGAATTTTCTTTTGGGGATCTTTTTCAGGAGGTGATCTGTGGATTCTTTCAACCTCTATTTCCCCCTCTGAGTCTAAAACATCAGGGCAATTTTCGTTGAGAACTTCTTGAAGGGTGATTTCTAGGTTCTTTCTTTGATCATGGCATTCAGGTTGTCCAACAATTTTTAAATTGTCTCTCCTGGATTTTTTTTCCAGGTCAGTGGTTATTCCCATGAGACATTTCACATTGCTTTCTATTCTTTCATTTCTTTGGATATGTTTAACAGCATCTTGATTTCTCATAAAGTCACTAGCTTCCATTTGCTCCAGTCTAACTCTGAAGAAATGAATTTCCTTATTGAGCTTTTGAGATTCTTTTTTTTCCATCTGGCAAATTCTGGTTTTTAAGGCATTATTCTCCTCATTGCTCTTTTGAGCCTCCTTTGCCATTGGAGTTAGTCTATTTTTAAGGTGTCATGCTATTGACTCTCATTTCATACTTTTCCTACATCCTTCTCATTTCTCTTCCCAATTTTTCCTCTACTTCTCTTATTTGGTTTTTAAAATCCTTCTTAAGGTCCTTTATGGCCTGACACCCACTCATATTTTCATTTGGGGCTTTTGGTGCAGGAGTTCTGACCTCACGGACCTCCTCCAGTTCCATGTTCCAATCCTCTTTGCCCCCAAAATATGAGTCTAATGTTGCATTTTTTGTTTATTTTGTTTCCTTTGCCTAGGCATGTTGCCACTTAATTACTTGATTTTGGGGCTTATTGCCACAGGAGGCCTATGGCACCAGACAGGGGAGCTTCTGTCCCAAATGTGGGGTCTTCACAACTTTCAGAGGTATTAGTTGGGTGGCCTCTGTAAAGCCTCCACACCCTCTGGCAAGTTGGATACCCACCCCACACCTCCCCCCCCCCCAGACCACAATCCATAGCCAAGCAGGTCAAAGCAAGAGCGATTAACCCTCAGACTGATTCCTGGATCTCCCTACAGTTTGCAGACCAGGAGCTGAAGCTGCCACTGAAGCTGAAAAATGGGTTCTCTGCCGAGGCTCCTCAGCTCCTTCTTGCCCGCAGGGGAAGAAGCCAATGGGTTCCCCAAATACTGGTCCCAAATTCCATAGGGCACTAACCTATCATTTTGTTCTAGGCATATCTGTGTTGATAATTCTGGAATCTCCACAGCTGCAGCTGTTCTGGGGTCCCTCCAGATGGCTGCTGTCCTGGCCACCCTGGGGCTAAAACCTCACCTCACAGGGGCCTGGGCTAGGCTCCCAGGGCAAAGTGCTTGGTTCCCAGAGCTTTGTGTTGTGCTGTGCTGGCCACTCCTTGCAGGGCTTCTGGGCTGTCCTCAGCGGGAGGTTAGATTCTCTGTTTCATTCTGTGGGTGCTAGAGCTCCAGAAGTTGTTCAGAGTCCACTTTTTACATAGTTTGGAAGTGATGTCGGGGGGAGCACCTCGGAAGTGCTGTTTCTACTCCACCATCTTGGCTCCACACCCTAAAACATATCTTTTAAGTGACCAATTTTATTTGAAATAGCGTTTACAAAATGAGGCAGTCATATTATACCTTCTTTTATTGTACATTAAAACATCCTTTCAATAACCAATTTTATTCCCTTAAGGCATATAGAAATGGAATGGAATAAATTCAATCAGCTTCAAAATTACAAAAATGCAATGACTAATTAGGGATCAATACCAAGGTCAGTAAAGCTATAGTAAGAGGATAATTAGTAATAAATCAAAAAAATTAAAACCTCAAAAGTAATTTGGGGAAAGAATAATCTAGCCAAGATATATTTTATAACTGTGGGATGTAAGACCCAAAGATAGGAAATAACTTGCCCAAGTCACAAAACAAGGAAGTGGCAGAGTTGGTGCTTGGATGTAACTGAATTGTAATTTCAGTGCTCTTTCCCCAGCATTCAACGAACAGTATCTAATTCATAAGTTGCAGGTTACTAATGTGCTGGGGTCCTGAACAAAATTAGAGCTGTGATTGCATAAGCACTGTCAATGTCTCTGAAAAAAATAATGTAGAGGAGAAGAAATACCATCAAATGGACACTGTTTTGATTCTTTCAGTTTTGCCAATATAGTAATCTAAGTGATATTTCTCGTACAATTTAGAGCTTGTAACCTAACTAATATCTCCAAATTCCACCGGTAGAGAGCAGGATTAACTTAGTTTCCTATTTTTACTGTGAGCATCTGTGAAGAATAACAGGCTATGGTATCATGAAATATATTTCACTATCCTGCTAGTCACCCCAAACAACCCCCTGATCCCACTTATAGCTTCCCACTTGCTATTTGCACAGTAGCACTGGCCTCTCTGACTCACTGGGGACCTTTGGTAGCTTGTAAGAAATTGGCCTCTCTATTTAGTCCCTTTTTGTTCTTGTCATTATTCTGCTGTTTTTTCTTATCCTGCTCTTCTCTCTTCAGCAAAGGTCTGGCCCCAGTAGGGAGAAAAGATTCATATACACTTCTTGTTGCTGCTGAAAAAACCTCATGGAGAGGACAGATGTTCCTGAGGAGCTGGCCATAGCATCAAAGTGATACCATCAAACACTTGAGATAGATACTAAGATATATTACATACATTTACTGACTCTCACTCTCTGGAGGACTCTAGGAAAGTACATGTGTTGGATCAGACTGTGTAAATGTAAAACAAGGATTACTATGTTTTCAGTTTCTTCAGTGACAGGTTATAGGTTCTAGTGATTTTGGAATTGCTCTCAAAATCAATCATGAATTCTAACCTTCTAAATGACTTGTGGTTGACACTGACAATATTTAATTTAAATCTTACTCTTGTGTTCCTTAATTTAGAAAACATGATTAGCCCATCTCACAGAAATAATGAGTTGTAATCGGGGGTAAATAGGAAAAAAAGAACACTGGAATATAGTCAGAAGACATGTTTTTTTTTTCTTTTGACTGTGCCTTAGTTTCCTTAATTGTAAAAAAGTAGAAACTCTAACCTTTCCACATAAATGATATTATTATCAGCAGATACTGAGATAATTCAGACGGATTTATTAGAAAGCAATTGCCATAAAAGTTAAGTTTTCAAATCAATATCTGAGGATAGTAAAAAAGAAGCTATCTGTGCTGGCAAATAAAAATTAAAAATATATAAAAAGTCAATTCTACTTGCAGGAAAAGTGTACAGACCTCCAACTTCACTGCTCACAGCACTGTATATGCTACACAAACTCATGTTTTGAAATATGACATATCACATGAGCCACTTTCCTAGCTCTTTGGCCTTTTCTTTATAAATGAAACTGTCTACAAGCCTCAGAATTGCCTCTTTCATCTATTTCACTCTCCCCAGGGCTGTGGGTAGGGACAAATAATCATTCATACAGATGAACAAGACATCTTGTAAAACATCCTATTGGAATGTTAGACATAGGGTTTTGTGCACTTTAAGTATAATAGAGAGTTTATTGGCTCTAAAGGGCATTTTTGGTGCACCTTATGATTTGATCTTTAATTCTGAAGGCATAGCTTCATTTATAATAGAAGCAAACTGGGGAATAAGAAGGAACATAGAACTAAAAGCCAAGAGTAGACTACAGAACCAGAATAATAAAATGGAGAGTCATTTACTATGCTAAGAAGAAATATTTTTTAATTATTTAAGAAGAAATAATTTAGAAACATTTTGGATTTCTTGTAAAAATGAATAAATTCTAGCATTTAGTCATTTTGTTGCTGATTTCTCTAACTATATAGTTAAATCATAATTAGCTATTCTTTTCTTTTTTTTTAATTTTCATTTGTCCTCTAAATTGAAAGCTGATGGCAGGGTGAATCTTTGTTGAAAGCTTTTGATATCGTGCATAATCAATTTCACATAGTAGGAAATCAAATAACATTTCCTTATGAGCTGGTTAAAAAGTTAATCCAAATTAGTATCTTAGTTTTTTTCATGAGTTTCATTTTTTTTCAAATAAAAACAGAAAATAATATGAGTAGTAAAGCATCTCATGTATATAGTTCAGTTTTGCAATATCCTAATTGACACTTCAGTTTGAACCACTTCAGAAGACCTATTAAATACATACATTCTGTATTCATTAAAGATGTTGTTTACCCATGAGTGAAATATTACTTGGCCAGCAGTAAAATTTTACAAATCTTAGGAAATTCACTGAGACTATAACCTAGTAATAAAAAAATACTAGTGTATTCTATGCTTCTAACTGGATATATCATGGTCAAGCATTTTTAAACCCTGTGGTTTGAAATAAAAAGTAAATAAATCACATTATACTTCATAAAGCAATAGTCAGCATTTATTCTAATTACCACAATTCCCTATAGCATTTACTTCTGGCTCTTGTCTATGCTTTCAGAACATGTACCATTTTTAGAGGTTTCTTACAGAGTATGTAAAATTTGTTAATATAGATAGACACTGAACATTTTATTCCACACTCAACTTTAATTATTATCATTGATTTGTAAATATACAAAAGTATTTTTTTAATATTTATTTTATCCATATCAAATTTAGGCCTTTACATCACTTAAAGAAATAATGTTTTTAGTGGGAGGAGCCAAGATGGCAGAAAGGGAGCAGTAACTTCTCTAAGCTCCTCTGTGAATCCCGTCACTATACCTTAAAAAGTGAATCTGAATGGATTCTGGAGTGACAAAATCCACTTGGAGATGGAGCATGGCAGAATCCAGCTTAGGAAAGTGCCTAGTTTGTCCAGACAGGGCAAGCTCAAAGAACATGGGTTCTGCACAGCTCAGACTTAAGAGCAGACATGTGGACTATCCCAGAGAGAGCAGCCCCAGCCTTCAGACTTACCAAGGATGAATCACTGTCATCTCGCTGTCATCTCACTGGGGGATAGGAAGAATCATTGGAGCCACGTAGGAGAGTGCTCGATCCCCCAGCAGAGACAGCAGCCTCTCGTGCAGCTATCGGCCCACAGCTTGGAAGTTTAGAAATTGCCTGCCTGTATATGCAGGGGCTAGAATGGCAAAGTAAATTATATTTGCTATGATCCCTCATCCCTCCTTCATGAATTAGAAAACCCAAAGATAAGTCTCCCACCCAGATTGAAATCCCAATTTAGTGTAAATAGACTCAAGCTTGGGAGTCTTCAAGAAGGGGTGAAACTGAGAGAGCCAGAAGAATGAAGAGAAGAGAGGGAGGGGTCCTGACAAGTCCCACCTCACCTTCCCTGCAAAAACCTGCCTGAGCTATAGCCCAGGGGTATAGAGGCAGAAATCTGAAGTGGCCAAACCACCTCTTCTCCATGGACTACTCTGAGATTCCTGCCTTAGCCACAAGCTAGACACCCAGAGGCTACAGCATTTAAAGTCAATAACCAGGCCCTTAGCTCACAGCCTGAGAAATTAAGAAATAGGAAATCACAATGGGAAGGAAGGAAGCTGAGAAGGAGAAGGGGAAGGCAAGAAAATCTATCCAAGCTTATTGTTTAGGTCAAGAACAACCAAATACTGAAGACAACTTAGACCCTTTACCCACACCTGAGACCACAGAAGGAAATATTCACTGGTCTCAAGCCCAAATAACATTCTTGGAGGAGCTTAAGTAAGATTTGAATCAGGGAGGCAGTGAGCAACTTGGAAAAAAAAAAGTTTCACTGAAGAAAACCCATCCTTAAAACATTAAATTAGTGAAGTAATTGGAGAAAATACATAACTAAAAAGGACCTTCAAAAACTAATCAAGGACTATAATTCACTAAAAATTAGAATCAATCAAATTGAAACTCAGAACTTTATTATGAACTGAGTCAAAAAAAAAAAACATGATGATTGAAAAACTGGAAGAAAATATAAAATATATCACTGGAAAAACAACTGACCTAGAGAATGGATCCAGGAGAGATAACTAAAGAATTACTGGTATACCAAAAAGCCATGATGAAAAAAGCAGCCTAGAGGATATCCTCCAAGAGATTGTCAAAGGAAACTGTGCTGAAGTCCTGGAATCAGAAGATAAAATAGTTACCAAAAGAATTCACCAGACTCCTGCTGAAAGAGATCCCAAATTGAAAACTCCAAGAAATATAATAGCCAAATTCCAGAATTACAAGATTAAGGAAAAATACTGCAAGCAACCAAAAAGAAACAATTCAAATATCATGGAACTATAGCTAGGATCACACAGGACCTAGCCATTTATACATTAAAATATCAGAAGGAGGGGGCGTGGAGCCAGGATGGCAGAGTAGAAACAGTACTTCTAAGGTTCTCCCCTTCACATGACTTCCAAAATATGTAAAAAGTGGACTCTGAAAAACTTCTGGAGCTCCCGCACCCACAGAATGACACATGGAAGCTAACCTCCCACAGAGGAAAGCCCAGCAGCCCTGCAAGGAGAGGCCAGCACAGCACAGAAACTCTCTGGGAACCTTAGGAAGGATTTTAAAAATGAAATAAGAGGAGGTGAGGAAAAATTGGGAAGAGAAATGAGAAGGATGCAGGAAAAGTATGAAATGAGAGTCAACAGCCTGACACCTTAAAAAATAGACTAACTCAATTGGATAAGGAGGATCAAAAGGGCAATGAGGAGAAGAATGCCTTAAAAACCCGAATTTTCCAGATGGAAAAAAGAATATCAAGAGTTCACTGAGGAAATTCATTCCTTCAGAGTTAGACTGGAGCTAGTGACTTTATGAGAAATCAAGATGCTATTAAACAGATGTGAAATATCTCATGGGAAAAACCACTGACCTGGAAAATAGATCCAGGAGAGACAATTTAAAAATTATTGGACTACCTGAATGCCATGATCAAAGAAAGAACCTAGAAATCATCCTTCAAGCAATTCTCAAGGAAAATTGCCCTGATGTGTTATACCCAGAGGGGGAAATAGAGATTGAAAGAATCCACAGATTACCTCCTGAAATAAGATCCCCAAAAGAAACCTACAAATATTATAGCCAGTACTTTGAGTTCCCAGATGAAGGAGAAACTTTTACACGTAGCAGGGAAGAAACAATTGGAATATTGTGGAAACATAATCAGGATAATACTATTATGCATGTAATTAGGAGAAAAGTTGTACAGGCATTCAGGCACAGAGATTCACCTTGCCCTAATGGAAAAGTCAAAGGATGTATGGAAGAAGATATGGGAGAGAGCAGATTGGATGAGGGTATATCTTGTGGGACTGCTATTCTGGGGTAGTGGGCAGGTGAAAAATGGGGGAAAATTATAAGTCTAAATCTGACTGAAATGAATTGTGTAAACCAGAAGTTAATCAAGCATTTGTTAAATTTAAAAAAAAAAAAAGATCAGAATGGAATTTGATATTTTGTAGGGCAAGTGCACTAGGAATAAAACAAGGATTAATTACCCAAAAAAATCGGGCATAATCTTTCAGGCAAGGAGATGGTCATTCAATGTAACAAGGGACTTCCAGATTTTCCTGATGAAAAATCCAGAGCTCAATTTGATCTCCAATTACATGACGCCAGAAAGACATAAAAAGGTAAACAAGGAAAACACAGACTCACAAATAGATACATGCACACAACCACTCATGCACACATGCACATAACTTGGTATGCAACAAGAGCCAAATGTTCCCCTCCTTATATAAGGAGCTGATAACTCTCAGTATTCAAATTTTTATGATTATCATGATATTCCAAAGGGTTATACATAGATAGAGGGTGTGGTATAAATGAACAATCCTGAAGACTTAAAAAAAAAAAACTATTAAGGGGATCAAAGGGACTGTAATGCATAAAAGGAAAGATGAGATAGGACAAGGTAAAATATGCCATTTGAAGAGGCAGAAAAACACAATATAGTAGAGGGGGAAAAAGAAGGAGAGGAACAACATTCAAACACTATTCTCAGTGGTTCTGGTTCAAAGAAGAATCAACTTAATCAGTAAAGTTTAAGATTTTAATGTCAATAGACACATGAATTCATGAAATAGAGGAAAAGGACGTAGGAAGAGGAGCACTGTTTGAAATTTACTCTCATTGGTTTGGAGTCAAATGGGGAGTAACTTATTCTTATAAGTATAAAAACTTATTGTGCCTTATAGGCAGTAGGAGGATAAGGGGGGGGATAAAATGGAGGATTCTAAAGGAGAGGATTCGAGGGAAGGAAAATGGTAGTAACAGGAGAGGGTAATTAAGAAGGGGGCAGTCAAAAGGGAAAACTTCAAGGAGGGGAAGGGAGAAGGAAGAAATAAAAACATAAGTAGGGGAGGGAATAGGATAGAGGGGAAGAGACAGATAGTTATCATTACTGTGAACATGAATGGGATGAATTCTCCCATAAAACAGAGGCAGATAGCATAATAGATTATAAACAATAATCCTACAATATGCTGTCTACCAGAAACACATTTGAAACAAAGGGATACCCACAGGGTAAAATTAAAGGCTGGAGTAAAATTTATTATGCCTCAGCTCAAGTTAAAAAAAAAAATGCAGGGCTAGCAATCCTTATCTCAGATAAAGCAAAAGCAAAAAAATAGATCTAATTAAAAGAGATAAGGAAGGAAACTATATCCTGCTAAAATGCACCATTGAGAATGAAGCAATTTCATTACTTAACATATATGTACCAATAGTATAGCATCCAAATTCCTAGAGGAGAAGTTAAAGGAATTAGAGGAAGAAATAGATAGCAAAACTATACTAGTGGGGGACCTTAATCTCCCCCTTTTTGAACTTGATAAATCTAAACTCAAAATAAACAAGACAGAAGTTAAGGAGGTGAATAGAATTTTAGAGACACTAGATATGATAGATCTCTGGAGAAAACTGAATGGGGATATAAAGGAAATTACTTTCTTCTCAGCAGTACATGTTACATATTCAAAAATAGACTGAGTACTAGTGCATAAAAACCTCACAATTCAGTGATGAAAAGGCAGAAATATTACATGCATCATTCTCATATCGTGATGCAATAAAAATTTTATGCAATAAAGGGCCATGGAAAGATAGACTGAAAACTATTTGAAAATTAAAAAAAAATTAATCCTAAATAATAAGTGAGTCAAACAAGAAATTATAGAAATAATCAGTAATTTCATTCAAGAGAATGATAATATTGAGACAACATACCAAAATTTGTGGGATGCATTAAAGGCAGTTCTTAGGGTAACTTTTATATCTCTGGGTGCATGCATGAATAAATTAGATATTGATAGCCATTTTAGCAAGAGAATACATTGAGAATTCTTTTAAGCCTTTTCTCTTAAATTTCCTACAAACCGAGGAGAAGACATTTTCATTTGTTCTCACTGTTTGCAAGTTTTGTATTATCTTGCTTCATCTAATATAACATATTTCTAAAAAAAAATTATTATAAAATATCAATACCTTTTTCTGATTGTGAATGAACTAGTAAGTATATGCAGTTTCTATGAAGTGTAGTCAGCTGAGTACAGGACTGGAAATTTATGTATAAAATCAGTCACTTATTTATAAAATGAATTCTAACAATTGGAAAAGTCAATATGATAATTCTAAACCCAAACTTGGTAAACTGTTCAATCCTTTTTACTCACAGTATGTAGAGCTGATTCCTGATTGCTATTTCCCCTGAAAACAGAATTTTTCATAGGCCAGCATTAACAATTACTACATTAACTATGAGTAAAATAAGCTAAATAAGAGGGTTTAGCTAAATTACCTCAACTTTCTATGCTAAACTGTATGTGTTGACCCAATAGTAGTTGTATGCATTATTGAATCCCTTACTCTTTTCCCCTCTTTTGATACAGACAGGAGTTTTCTTGTTCTGCTTCAGCAATCAAAGTAGAAAGTAGAATAAAGCAAATATTGTGTTTTCCTTCCATTAAAAATGAGAAAGAAGAGGGGCAGAGACAAGATGGTGGAGTAAAACAGCACTTCCATGAAGCTCCAGCCCAAACCACTTCAAAATATAAAAGGGGGACTATAAATGACCTGTGGAGCACCAGAACCCACAAAATGGCACAGAGAAGCTAAGCTCCCTCTGAGGATAGCCCAGTAGGCTGGCAGGGAATGGGTGGCTCAGAACTCTAGGAACCAAACCCAGGCCCATGTGAGTCCCAGTTTAACCTGAGGGCAGCTGGACCAGAAACCGCCTGGAGGTACATGAGAACACTAGGAGCTGTGCCATTTCCAGAATTATCAACACATAGATGCCTAGGACAAAGTGAAAGGTTAATGCCCTATGGACTTTGGAACTGGTTGGGAAAATGCGTCAGCTTCTTCCCCTGGGGGTGAGAAGCTGCTGAGGAGCCAGCACAGCTTGCACCAAGTTGCCACATTGCAGCTTCAGCTCTTGGCCTGTGAAATGTAGGGGGATGGGGCGATCAGTCTCAGGGGAAAGCACTCTTGCTTTACCCTTCTTGGATCTGGATTGCAGTCTTTTGTGGATGTCTTGGGGTTTGTGGCCAGCTTGCCAGAGTGTGTGGAGGCTTCACAGAGGCCAACCAACAAATACCTCCAGAAGCTGAGAACACCCCAACGTTTGGGATGGAAGTTCCTGTAGCTGGTGGTGAAGTCCTACTGTGGCAACAAATCCAAAAGTCAAGTAATTGAGTGGCAACATACTTAGGCAAAGGAAACAAAATAAACAGAAAAATGTAACATTAAACTCCTATTTTGGTGGCAAATGGGATCAAAGCATAGAACTGGAGGAGGACTGTGAGGTCAAAACTCCTGCACCAAAAGCCCAAAATGAAAATATGAACTGACTACAGGTGATAGAGGACCTTAAGAAGCAGATAAGAAAAGTGGGGTAAAAATTGGGAAGAGAAATTTGAAAGATGCAAGAAAAGTATGAAATGAGAGTCAACAGCCTACTGAGGAAAATAACACCTTAAAATAGACTAATCTCAAATGGCAAAAGAGGGTCAAAATGGCAATGAGGAGAACCATGCCTTAAAAAGCCAAATTTGCCAGATGGAAAAAGAATCTTAAAAGTTCTCTGAGAAGAATCATTCTTTCAGAATTAGACTGGAGCAAATGGAAGCCAATGAGTTTATGAGAAATCAAGATGCTATTAAACAGATCCAAACAAATGAAAGAATAGAAGGCAATGTGAAATATCTCATGGGAAAAACCATTGACATGGAAAATAGATCCAGGGGAGACAATCTAAAATTTATTGTACTACCTGAAAACCATGATAAAAAAAATCTAGAAACCATCCTTCAAGAAATTCTCAAGGAAAATTGCCCAGATATTTTAGAACCAGAGGGCAAAATAGAGGTTGAAAGAATTCACAGATCACCTCCTGAAAAAGATCAAAAAAAAAGAAAACTCCTAGGAATATTATAGCCAGGTTACAAAATTCCTAGATCAAGGAGGAAATATTATAAGTATCTAGGAAGAAACAATTTCAATATTGTGGAAACACAATCAGGATAACACAGGATCTGACAGCTTCTACACTGATGGATTAAAGGGCATGGAATATAATATTCCACAGGTCAAAGGAGCTGGGATTAAAACCAAGAATCACCTAACCAGCAAAACTGAGTATCATGTTTCAGGGTAAAGTTTGGTCATTCAGTGGAATAGAAGACTTTCAAGCATCCTTGAGGAAAAAAAAAAAACAGAGTTGAATACAAAATTTGACATTCAGATAGAAGAAGCAAGAGAAGCATGAAAATGTAAACAGGGAAAAGAAATCATATTGAACTTATCACATTGAACTATTTAACTTCCTATACGGAGAAACAATAACTATAAATTTTGAAACTTTTTCTCAGTATCCTGTAAAGTAGGTAGGGCAAGGTGATTGCAGGGGAGGGGAGGAACAGGAAGGCAAAAAGGCAATACCTTATTCTCCCTGAATTTGGAACAGGGAGAGAATGACATGCATACTAACTAGGGTGTCCCATCCTACAGGAGCATGGGGGAAAGGGGGATGGGAAAAAGTGGTGGAGGGGATGGCTGACTGGTGGGTGAGGGAAGTTGGAAGTACCCACTTTTGAAAAGGGACAGGATCAAGCTGGAGAGTGGACAAGGTGGAAGGTGGGATGGGAAACAGGGAAATATAGTCAGTTTTTTCCAATATATCTACTATGGTAATGTTTTGCATAGGTACACATATACAGCATATACTGAGTTGCTTATCTTCCTTTTAAAATAATATTTTGTAAAAAGATATATAAATACTATGATAAATGCCATTTTGCATATAATTGGGAGATAAGATGTGCAGGCAATGGGGCTCAGGGATTCACCTTGCCCTACTGGAAAAGTCAAAAACGGTATGGGATAGAGCAGATTGGTTGAGGGGATATCCTGTATGACTGTTATTCTGGGGTGGTGGGTAGGAGAAAAATGGGGAAAAATTGTAACTCAAAATTTGACGGAAATGAATGATGTAAACCATAAGTTAATAAAGCATTTAGAAAAAAATAAGAAAGAAAAAGCTATCTCTCTGCCTGTAAACAAATTGACATTTAGCTTTATGAATAAATGCAAATAACAATGTGCTGTTAAAATATAGTTGGAGAGGTCCCCAAAACACATGCCTTTTCTAGCTACTATATTCTCTTAATATGATTTTTTCAAAGCGATTACATTAATATGAGAAAACAACAATGAAAAATATAACAAATCTTTACTATATTCATTAATTCTTTTCCCTCTGAAGATTATATAGCATATTAACTGAAATTATTTTTTCCATTTTACATGAAAAGGTCAGAGCTTACTCAAGTTTCCATCTTATTAGAGGCATCAAAGACCCCAAAGTGACAATTACAGTAACGCAAAATTGGTATATAGAAAGTGACATAAGTAATGATTTGCTGGTGGTGATTAATGACTTTTCAGTCTTCATATATTTGAGAAGATGGAAGAAAGCCTTTTTTACTAAAGAAGCACTGCTAGTTAAATACTAGTCTACCCTAACGGGTAATAAGGTAGTCTAATACACTGAATAAAATACTAGAACTATTCACTCAAGATGTGACAGTTCTCCAGACTGTATGATTATTTTATCAATGAAGGCAAGTTTCAGAAAGGATCAATACCTCCACTAAAACATGTAATCTTTTAAAATGATTCAGGGGCACTAAGTCTCAAAGGGTGAATCTGAGCGGATTCCGGAGTGACAAAGCCCACTGGAAGACAGAGCGTGGCAGAATCCAGCCCAGGAGGTTGCCCAGTGTGTCCGCACAGGTCGAGCGCAGACCGCGTGGGGTCTGCACAGCTCAGACCTAAGAGCAGACAAGCAGACTACACCAGAGAGAGCAAAAGCCCCAGCCTGCAGACTTACCAAGGAGGGATCACAGTCATCTAGCAGAGGGAACAGATCATTGGAGCCAGGTAGGAGAGTCGGGCCCCCAGTGGAGAGAGTGGCTTCTCAGGCTTCATTCTGCCCCCAGCCTGGAAGTTTAGAAACTACCTGCCTGTATAATACAGGGGCTGGAATGGCAAAGTAAATTCTAGCTGCTCAGATACTCCCATCCCTCCTTCATGAAACAGAAAACCCAAAGATAAGTCTCCCACCCAGATTGAAACCCAAGTTAATGGAAATAGCCTCAGGCTTGAGAATCTCCAAGAAGGGGTGTAACTGAGACAGCCAGGAATCTGAAGAGAAGAGAGGGAGGGGTCCCAACAAGCCCCACCTTACCTCACCAACAAAAGCTTACTTATAGCCCAGGGGTATAGAGGCAGAAATCTGAAGTGGTCAGACTCACCCCCACCTACACACCTACATTCTTCCCTGACTTCCCTGACTTAGCCATAAACTAGCCACCCAGAGGTATTCAAAGTCAAGGATCAGGCCCCAAACTCATAGCCTGAGAAACTAAGAAACAAGAAGTTACAATGGGAAGGAAGGAAGCTGAAAAGGAGAAGGGGAAGGCAAGAAAGTCTATTCGAGCATACTATGCAGGGCAAGAACAACAAAACACACAGGACAATATAGACTCTCTGCCCACACCAGAGACCACAGAAGGAAACATGATCTGATCTCAAGCCCAAATAGCATTCCTGGAGGAGCTTAAGAAAAATTTTAAAGACCAAATCAGGGAGGCAGTGACCAACTTGGAAAAAGAAAAAACCTCCCTAAAAAAGGAACTTCAAAAACTAACTGAAGATTATAATTCGCTAAAAACTAGATACAATCAAACTGAAATTCAGAACTCTATGATGCAGCAGGAGTCAATCAAAAAAAAAAAACAAAATGATCGAAAAATTGGAAGAAAATGTAAAATATCTCACTGGAAAAATAACTGACCTAGAGAACAGATCCAGGAGAGACAACGTAAGAATTATTGGTCTACCAGAAAGCCATGATGAGAAAAGCAGTCTAGACAACATCCTCCAAGAGATTGTCAAAGAAAACTGCCCTGAGGTCCTGGAATCAGAAGATAAAATAGCTATCGATAGAATTCACCAGACTCCTCCTGAAAGAGATCCCAAACTGAAAACTCCAAAAAATATAGTAGCCAAATTCCAGAATTACAAGATTAAAGAAAAAATTCTACAAGCAGCCAAAAAGAAACAATTCAAATATCGAGGAACTACAGTTAGGATCACACAGGACCTAGCAGCTTCTACATTAAAAGAGAGGAGGGACTGGAATTTGATATTTCGTAGGGCAAGAGAGCTAGGACTACAACCAAGGATTAACTACCCAGCAAAACTGAGCATAATCTTTCAGGCAAGGAGATGGATGTTTAATGAAGTAAGGGACTTCCAGACTTTCCTTATGAAAAAGCCAGAGCTCAATGGAAAATTTGATCTCCAATTACAAGACTCCAGAAGGACATAAAAAGGTAAACAAGGGTAACATAGACTCACACATGCAGAAGTGCACACACCCACACCCACAAACACACGCTCATTACTTGGGATGCAACAAGAGCAAAATGTTAACATCCCTATATGTGGAGCTGATAACTGTCAATATTCAAAATCTTTATGATTATCATGACCTTCAAAAGGGTTATACTTAGAGGGTGTGGGTATGAATGCACTAACATGGAGTCTAAAAAAGAAAAAGACTATTAAGCGGATCAAAGGTACTGTAATGGGAAAAAGTAAAGGATGAGCTAGGAAAAGGTAAAATATGCCATCTGAAGAGGCATCAAAAGACACTATAGAAGAGGGGAAAGAAAGAGGGAGAAAAACATCCTTAAAACACTATTCTCACTGGTTCTGGTTCAAAGAAGGATCAAATTAATCAGTGAAGTTTAAGATTCTAACGTGAATAGACACATAAATTCATTAAATAGAGGAAAAGGAGGGAGGGAGAGGAGCACTGTTTGAAATTTACTCTCATTGGTTTGGAATCAAACGGGGAGTAATTTACTCTGATAAGTATAAAAATTTATTGTGTCCTATAGATAGTGCGAGGGTAAGGGGGAGTGAAAAGGAGGAGACTGAAGGGAGGGATTAGAAGGAAGGGAAATAGTAGTAAGGGGAGAGGGTAGGTTAAGAAGGGGGATCACTGGGTGGGAACACTGAGGGAGGGGCCAGTCAAAAGGGAAAACTCCAAAGAGGGGAAGGGAGAAGGAAGAAACAAAAACATAAACAGGGGAGGGAATAGGATGGAGGGGAAGAGACAGATAGTCATCATTACTGTGAATGTGAATGGGATGAACTCTCCCATAAAACAGAGGCGGATAGCAGAATGGATTAAAACCATAATCCTACAATATGCTGTCTACAAGAAACACATTTGAAACAAAGGGATACCCACAGGGTAAGGGTAAAAGGTTGGAGTAAAATTTATTATGCCTCAGCTAAAGTAAAAAAAGCAGGGGTAGCAATACTTATCTCTGGATAAAGCAAAAGCAAAAATAGATCTAATTAAAAGAGATAAGGAAGGAAACTATATCCTACTAAAAGGCACCATCGAGAATGAAGCAATATCACTACTTAATATATATGCAACAAGTGGTATAGCATCTAAATTCCTAGAGGAGAAGTTAAAGGAATTAGAGGGAAGAAATAGATAGCAAACTATACTAGTGGGGGACCTTAATCTTCCCCTCTCTGAACTCGATAAATCTAACCTCAAAATAAACAAGAAAGAAGTTAAGGAGGTGAATAGAATCTTAGAGAGACTAGATATGATGGATGTCTGGAGAAAACTGAATGGGGATAAAAAGCAATTTACTTTCTTTTCAGCAGTGCATGGTACATACTCAAAAATAGACCATGTATTAGGGCATAAAAACCTCACAATCCAGTGCAGAAAGGCAGAAATATTAAACACATCATTCTCAGATCATGATGCAATAAAATGATTCAGGGATTAGATATGTTCAGTAAATTTCTCAACATCCAACATACACTTAGTACATGTGCAAGATAGTGTTTGAATCTGGTCATCATGACTCCAAGGTAATTTCTCTATCCATTATTCTAAGATATCTGTCCCTGAATTTCATTGGGATGTTCAACTCCAGTTGTAGTCTTGGGCAGAGAAGAAGTAAAGAATTAGAATCATTCAGCATTAAATAAAACTATTAAATATAGATCATCGAATTCCTATGTTCCACATGTACAGGTGCATACATTGAAGTATATATATATATACACACACATATGTTAATACTAGATTAAAAATACTTTAAGATTGAAGAATAGCCAAGATGGGAGAGTAAAACCAGGGACTCAATAGAGCTCTCCCTGAAGCCCCTATAAATATATTCTTAAAAACTACTTTAAACAAATTCTAGAGAAGCTGAACCCATAAAAAGATGGAGTGAAACAAATTTCCATACCAAGACAACTTAGAAAATCATCAGGAAATGTCTTTGGCACCAAGGATGAGATAGGAGCACAATACAGTGGGGGTTGAACAAGCACAAACTAGGCCCCAGCAAATCCAGAGCACGCCTAGGGTCAACTCAATCAGTGGCAGCAGTGGCAGTTTCTGTACCTTTCAGTCCATGGAGGCCAAAGGAAGCTTGGAAGGTGAGAAAGAAGGATCTGTCACATCTGGCTCAGAGTGGAGTACAGTCCAATGCAGGTCATGGATGACTCAACTATAATCTCAGGAAAACAAGAGCAGGCCTTGGGTGTGACTGAATCAGCAGAAGTGGCAATGGCAGGTTCCAAAGCTTTCAGCTCACAGATGGTAAAGGGGTCAAACAATTTATCTGAAAGAAATCATACTGAACTTTTTGCTAGCACTGAGGCAGGACTCTGTTGCCTTGTCAACACATGGATGTGGGTTGTCGTCCTACATGGCAATCCCATGGTCAGAACTAGCACAACACACTTTGAGGGCGAGAGCCTCCTCAAAGTTCAAGGGCAGAAAAGTGTATTTGTGGTTTCTCAGAGACTGGAGTATAGGCCAGGTGAGGAGTAAAATATTTCTTAGCTCACATCACCTTGGAATAACTGAAAATTTAACAGTTCCCTAGAAGTATTTCTAAAAATAGCTCTAAAAAACCCCTGAAGCTTGGGAGACTGTACCCTGCATCTTGGAAGCAGAGCCCTACTTTTTTTTTTTTTTATTTTATTTTAGACTCAAAGTCCAAAACACAAATACAGAACAGAGAAAAGAAAAATATATCATAAACTTAAATACTGGAATTTGAATCCAAACAAAGAAAGAAAGAAAAAAGCATGTTGTGTATATAGTAGAATA